>PVJO010006175.1:0-91530 GCA_004026905.1 Hystrix cristata
AATTAGAACAATAGTCCCTTATTTAGGAACAGTGATGTCACAGCTGTAAGATTCAGATTCAGTTTCTTGTTATGATCCCCAGTGACAGTGGGCATTTAATCAAATAATCAAATATGTGATGAGTTACAAGGCTAGCTTTGTGGTATGCTTTGGAGGGCATCAGCCTCAAAGTCCATGCAGTGCTTTTAAGGCTCCCCAGAGCCAGGGAAGCCGCTCATAAGACTCAGTACAATAAAACCCATTTTGTTTGAGAGCCTGTCTCTTGCTGTTGTCCTGTGTCAGCTCCCGCACGCACTGCCAGCTGCTGGGCTGGGACTGCACGACTCAACCTCAGCCAGAGCCTCTCTGGCTGCCACTAGGATTGACTCCTGTAGCCCTGATGTGGGCCTTTCCTGGATTCTAAATCTATCCCGGAGCCCTGCCTGGATCAATTAATGGGTGGGGTTACCCACAGGGAGATGATTGTCCTCATTTATTTGAAGGTAGCTAAAATCTCAGGGTTAAAAATAAACTGTTTTATGTTCTGTTGGTGGCACCAACAAAACAAAACAAAAACCACACAACACAAGCACCACAAAATTCCCCAAACCAATATCCAAACAAACAAAACAGGGCCTCGATCAGAGGGGCAGAGCTTAGGATGTTACTAAGTTTTAGTCAGAGGAGAGAGAGGTGATGGGTTAATTAAGCAGGTTACAGAAGGGTCTCTTACCCTCAGTCTTCTCCAGCTGCTAAGATGCTGATGTTAATTGATGAACTTCCAAAAAAAGGACAGAGTAGATATTCAAGATGATTGTCAACTTTTTTTTGATAGAATAGTATTTTGGGCCAAAATAGATAGCCTTTGGGATAAGCACTGAGTTTTTCTTTGGTCTGTCTTTTTTTGGTGTCTTCTTTCTGAATAAAATGCTTCGGGAAGGAAGTATCTATCAAGTCATCATCACTTTAGTGAGAATCAGATCAATGAATTTCCAAGCACATTGGGCTATTCCTTTTCAAAGATCCTCACACTGGTCTCTTCTTTCCATCTCATCCTGACAGCCCGTCCAGGTTTGTCATGGCAGGTGTGAAAAGAGGTGGACTTGGCACACTTGGCTCTTGAAGCACCTGATCTCATCAATTTTCTACACATGGCTTTGCTTCCTCAATTACCTAAACTCTGCCTGTTCTATCCATCTCTTCTTGCGTCTTCCAGCCCGTCTAGTGTGGGGCGAGGTGGGTTCCTCTGACTTCCACCTAATCTCCAATCCCTCGTCTCCTTCCTTCTCAGTTTAATTGGATGGCTTGGATTAAAGCATTCAGATCATGAGATTAAGATGCTGAGACACTGATGATGCAGGGATTCTTCATGATGGCCATGTCCAGCCCTTGTATCATTCACAAGAAAAAACAGGAGGTTAAATGCTGCTGGCTTGTGACACTGAGGCCCGTGCTTCACCTTCCTGACCTTGGTAACACTTCCATCCACTTGTCCCAGGGAGCCGCCCGCATGTCCAGAAGGGAGCCCTCTGGGGTTTGGTAAGTGGAGGCCCTGAGGAGGGTCTCCCAGGGCAGGGCTGCGATGTGAGCAAAGCCCTAGCAGTCCATCCTGGTGAGGTGGTTCGGGACCGTGGTGGGACAGTGACGGGTGCATGAGGCTGGGAAGACGAAGTAAAGCGCTTGGTGCAGTAAACTATCACTCTCTGGAGCTCGGCATCTTAGTTCCTCTGGAATTGTGCTTTTTCTAAAAACCCATCATGAGACCCTGATAAAACCACAGAAGCAAAATACGTGGATTTGTACGAAATGAGAAACTGTTACCGAGGAAAATCCTGAATAAGCCCTCATGTCTTAGTCAACTTAAAGATGACTAATTTTGGAGGTCGCCCAGCTGGACGATTATTAGCTTGCCATGAGCTGTGCTGCAGATAACACCTCTGGCTTGCGAGTTATGGTAACAGTTGCTGGGTTACTTCTCAGCTTTTACTAAACATGCTGACCCTTTGCTTGAGCTTACAGAAACCCGACGGGTGACTACAATGAGATAGGAGGGGCTCTTTCTCTCTATTCCGTGTCTGTGTCCTCTTTTCTGTCTTACCCCTTGGATCAGATGCTACTCAGCACTGCACATAGACGTGTCGATCATTTAAAAATGTGGAGTCTAAAAAAAATAAAATAAAAAAAAATAAAAATGTGGAGTCTGAGTATCAAGCGGGGTTAACTTGGCCTATTGCCCATGCGAGGTGCTGTGCGTTTTCTTTTTCCTTCTCTCCTCTCTTTTCTGCCTACGCCTCGTGCATCTTCAGCAGTCACTACAGCCCACACACCTAAATTCCAGTTGCATCACAAGAAGAAATATCCTTTGGAACCGTGTCCCTCACCAGTGATTACCAGACTTCAGCCCACCCCAGAGCATCAATGAAAACATGTTGTTCTCTTTTTTTACTCTCTCAACCAATTGCTGACTCCCTTGCGTGAAGGCCCCAATTCAGTTGAAGCCCTCAGCCCTCAGCCCCCATTAAAACTTTGCCTGCACAAGAACGTGTGCGCTTGCATTATTGGGCCCAGTCTTGATCTTACTGTTCCTAGGCCCAAAGCTCCTGTTGTCCAGTCCCATTTGGAGGTAGACTCCTGAGGTGGCTCTCCTCCCAGGTCCCAGAGACCCCTTTTCCTTGGACACAGTTGACAAAGCTCAAACCCTTTTCCCTTGTTCCCCTTCATACCATCTAGAGGAGCTGGAATTTTCAAAGGGAAACTAACTTCAGAACTGAGAGAAATCAAAAGGGAAATATAAATATACCACAAAATAAAAAAACAGCACATGAACTCACAAATAAAAACAAACAACAACCAAAAAGAGGAGGAAGAGAAGGAAGAAGAAGCCAGAAAAAGAAAAGAGAAGAGGAAGAAGAAGAAAAGCTAAGACTGTCAATCTCTTAGCCATGTCCCAGCTTCCACTCAGCTCCTCTGTGGCAGGGCAAGGCAAGCTATTTCTGGTTGACCATGACACACTCCCTCAAGGGGGACTTGGTGTCCAGCCTGCTCCCCCAACCTGCCGCATTAGTGATTTTTTAAAAGCCAGCCTATTGTGGGGTGCCTTTGGCAGTTTCTTCTTCCTCTGTGGATAGGACCCCAGGCAAACCAGTACAGCCCTCAGTTATTCCTCTGGAATGGAGCTGTCCCCATCACTCTGTGCCCTCCCTTGGCTGACAGACATCGTGCCTTCCTGTGGCCTCCAGAACCGGGGCACCCCACCACTCCTTCTGTGTACCCAGAGGTCTCGATTCTTTGGTTTTTCTTGATCACCCGGTTACCCAGCTCTTATCTAACTCTGGCCTGTAACCTTGACACTCTAAAGGACTCTGCCATAAAAATGTGTCCCTAAGCTCCCGTATAAGCTTCTAGGACACTACTGAACTTCCTGATTATCTGGTAGGGACGGTGTACAGAAACAGGGTATGTAGAGGTCTTTGTGAAGTCTCTTGTACTAGTAAACAAACACCATCTGTCTGGTTAAAAAAAAAAAGTTGAAAAAGAAGAAAGGGGGAAAAACCCATATGATGGCGAAACATTGAGGCTGTTTGAGGTGTTATGAACTTATTTATAATTATAACAACGTTTCTTCTAGTGAATAGTGTCCTTGAGTAGCTGCGGTGCCCTGGGTACCATAGGTTCCAGGTGCAGAAGATACATCGGTACATGTGGCACATGAGTTTCTGTCTTCATGGGGCTGAGATCTAGTGGGAAGTGGTGACAGACAATAACATACCAAGTAAGCAAGTTGATTCATATTTGGGAATGAGTTCAGGGGAGACTCACCAGCCAGGCAAAGGTAAAGCACAGGCCATGGGAAACGCCCATGAGAATTCAGTAAGGGCGGTCAGGAGGGCCACGTGCAGAAGGTGACCCCTGAGGCAAGACTTAAAGAAAACAGAGAGCGATCCAAGTAGACATCAGGGGTTGGTGAGAGAGTTCTGGGCAGGCAGGGCAGACAAACCCCGAAAAACAGACAGATGTCATAATTTGACTTATATTTTGAAAGAGCTGAACCTTCAGTTTATTGAGCACTTAGGATAATTTGAAGCAACATACATGTACTATCTCTTCAAGTCTGGACAATGGTTTTCAGAGAAAGATTTGAAGATCAAAATCTAAATTGTAGGAAGCAGAGAAACTGAGGCTCAGAGAGACCAAGACACCGGGTCACACAGCTGTTAAGTCAAGGGGGCTGGTGTGCAGGGTGGCCCATCTGACTCCAGAGCCGGGCTGGCAACTAGCTCCGTGTGTTGGGGTGGGTGTAAGCGGCTGGTGTCTGTTATGCCCGTTAGGCCTGTGCTGCCGCGTGGGCCGTGGTACCTCTGCGCTCGGGCTGAGCTGGAGTCAGCAGCTTCTCGTCTCCTTTGGCTGTCTTTGCTTCGTGAACCTCTCACCCCAGCTTTGCTGAATTTCCATCACTCTGTGCATTTGACACATTGAGTTCAAAGTTTATACTCGTAAGATCAAGTCCATAAAATTGTATGCTGGGAAGGCTCTAATGAAGGCTTAATGAAACACCGCTTCAGTGATAGTTGTGCTGGGGAAGACACAGACGGGCTGTTTAAAAGCACTGGGGAAGAGCCACAGGGCCTCACTTTTGTCCTGCTCTAGTGGACTGCCTCCTGGCCCGAGACTTTCACAAGGTTATCAGAGCGAAAAGTCTAAAACGCAGCCACTATGATAGCACATAGCTTCAGTGGAAGCGGGTGGCTGGGGTGGAAGGTGGCAGGAGAAGCCTGAATGTCTGCTGCATTCGGTGAACTCAGAAAGGGGACTTCCCCAGGAGAGCAGGCAGAATCCTCTCCTGGGACATGAGCCAGAGGAGAGGGCCATGCCTGGCATTCTCCTGGGCCATGGCAGTAAGTTCCACCTTGTGACTCAAAAGGGACAGCACAATGCATCTGGGGAAGTTTGCATGGAATGTACGACCTGTGCTTTCTTGCAGGGCTTTGTTCCAAGTGCCCTCTGTCACCTCAGCTTCGGGGATGAAGCACGCTGGCAACGGGACAAACAGCTTGCTTCTCTGAGGAGTGCTGTCCGCGTGGCGCTCTAGCTCCTGACACACAGAGTTGGAATGTGGTCCTGTCTGGCGGTGTGTGGGCAGCTTCTGTCCACTTGGACACTATTCTTGTGTCTGCGCCACCCTAAGGAATGGCGCCAACGTGGATCGAATGACTACTGTATTAGCATCTGTGACTTTCAGAGGCAAGAGATCAGGGAGGCTTTAGAGGTCTTGAGTAAGGCTGGAAAAAGTCAGATTCTTGGAGATGGTTAAAAGACAGCAAAGGGAACCATCTAGAAGGGCGCTGCTGGCCGGGGGAGGGGCTGGCAGGGACAATGACGGTGAGTGAGCTGGCGACTGTGAGCAGGCTTGAATGCAAGAATCGGGGGCGGAGAGGTATATGCTCACTTGCAAAACCCGGAGGGCCGCTTCCCTCAGAAAGGCTGATGCTTAGACCACTCAGCAACTTATTTATTTACTTTTTGGGGGTGCAGGGGGTTGTTTGTTTGCTTGCTTTTTGGTAACAATGAAGAGCCAGGAACAGAGATGAAAGCGGCCTGTTTTTGTCTTCGAGGACTTTGCAGCTTAGAGCAACGTAGGTCCGTGCAGCTTCCTGAGGTGCTGGGAGTATCTGCAACCTTGCGCCGTGCAGTATGGGGGCTGCTCACCACGCTGGGCTTACTGGCTGCTTGCTTTGTGACTACTAAACTTAATTTTAAATCATGTAAACCGTTATAATAAAATGAAAATGTATTAATATTTATGTAGCTACTTGTGACGAGTGGCCACGGACCCGATGCATAGACTAGAGGACAAGTCACTTAGGCTGCTTTTGGCTGAGAGTTGAGGGGACACAGTCCAGAATGAGCAAGGCCAGAGACCATGTGATCCCTGGCTTGGCACAATGGCAGCATCAAAGATTCAGTTTCTTTCTGGCTTTCGGTTCTACCTTCCTCAGTGTGTTGGCTTTTGTCCTCAATTTGTCCTCTCCTGGCCACAAGATAGGTGTCCCATCTCCAAACATTAATTTTCACAGTTTTTGTGTGGGAATGTTCTTTCTCTGTTTCTCTTGCTTGAGTAAATTCCTTTTACAAGTTCCCGCTGCCTCTGCCCCAGGATACTTCCTGTCCTGGTTCATGGAAAAGGCTTACATCTTTTTCAGTACCCATCCTTCACTGGCTACAGGACTGAACCGTTGGGACGGGATAGAGCAAGTGGGGCTCATTCTGGGGATGGGAACGTCCCAGCTCCTCTGAAGCCCTCTGCCGCTGATAGTGAACCAAGTGGGATTTTGGTGCCAAGGAAGATGCAGGTGGTAGGGAACGCAGGTAGACACCACCAGGACAGGACAAGTGGATGTCCTCACATTACGCAATTCTAATGCGTAGGAAACGCGAAGCTCTAAAGGAGGTATGAATAAAAACCCAAGGAAGTACAAAGGAGGGAATGATGATAAATTCTTCCTAGGAGAGTGAGAGGTGTCAGAGAGAAGATAACTTTTGAAGTAAGCCTTGAAGAGGAGGGTTAAGAACAATCTCAGGGCTGGGGATTTAGCTCAGCGGTAGAGCGCTTGCCTCACAAGTGCCAGGCCCTGAGTTCAATCCCCAGCAACCCCCCTACCCCACCAAAAAGGAACAGTTGCTAGACACAAGCATGATCTAGCTAAGCTTTCCCAGTGGGCCAGTACGTTTTCTAGACTTCTCTAGTAGGTGTGAAACCCTTTAGACTACCATGTCCTTAGAGAGACGAGTGTACCATCACCATGACTTTTCCAAGCTATTCTTCCTCTCCTCAATCTCTTTCTCTTTTTCTTTTCTGAAAATATGAAGAAAAGTTCTATTGAGCCAGCAGCAAAACACACCCATATTTTTTGCTCTATATTAGCCACCATTGATCCATCCTCTCAACCACCTACTCACACACTCAGCCCTTCTCTCGTTTATCTTCCTTCTCATAGAAGGGCAGATGGAGGAGAGTCTGCAAGGGAGAGGCAGGGTGCAGAATAAACATGAGATCTGAGACACATGTACACACACCGTCCAAGAAGTAATGCCTTTAGGAGGTCCTGTTAAATGTCAGCCCAGTTGCTGCTGGTGGGCATGACTAGACCACAGAGATGGCTCAATTATGCTGATGACTGGGTCAATCTTTTGAGATCGTGGCAGGTCACAGTGAAGGAAAACCATTAACACAAACAACAACGATGGATATTGGCCCCAAGACGCTTTCATTATTTTCTTCTTGAGCACTCCCAGCCCCTGCATTGAAAATGGCTCAGTTCCATCACCAGCGAGGGGCTGTCTGTACTGGACAGGCCTGGGGCTCAGCCTCCCGGGAACCAGGGAGCTGGCTGTGGGGGCATCTGCGTCCTCCCCAGGAGGCCAACCAGGGAACTGAGGTGCTGCCTCAGCTGTGGGATCCCACAGGCCCCGTCACATCCCTGGCTGAGCAGGAGGGACTGTCCATCAATTAGTGAGACATTTGAGAGTGAAAGGGGTCCAGAAAGCTCATCTACATAATTTAAGACATTTCCCACTTTAGTATGTGTGTGCGCCAAAGCTATGGCTGTCAGAGGATTACATCTTTCAGCTATTGCTTTTTCTCCCCGTTCACTAAATTTTGCTGAGATGTGGATGACTGAAAAAGAAGAGTTAAGTGGTCTGACAGGAAATAGAGTGTGAGGGAAGCTATTATGCCAACAAAATGTTGAACGTCTTCTAATTTTTAGCCAATTGTTTAAAAGACGACAGACGGTAATGTTTATGAGATGTATAATTCAAGTCAAATCTGTCCAGATAGAGAGGATAAAGCATCTTTAACTTGGCTAACAAATGTCGAGCTGCATTCAGACAAATAAAACTAGCAAAACCCAAGATATATAATTGCAACGTTGGAGAGATGGAAACAATTTTTCTTAAAAAAAAAAAAAAAAGGAACTACATGTATTTGAATAAAGAGTTGGGCTCTTTCTACCCTTCAGGGCTGATCAGATACATTATCAGTCAGAGGTGGAAGTGGGATGGATCCCAAGTCCCGGGCGTTTGAGATTGGTCTACTCTTTCCAAGGTCATTCTGCATGCCAGTTTTGCAGTCTCCCCAACTTTTTATTTTGAGCCAAATAACATGATCTCGGTTTCATTAATATTTAAGAGTAATTTAGATTGTGCCAGATGATCTTAAAGCTCATTCAAATCAGCTTGAAGATAATATTAAGCTTTCTCCCAGCATAATCTACTACCATAAGTGATAGTGTCATCTGCATATAAACAACAGGCTGAAATGATAACGAATAACAAAGATTATCAATACAGAATGACAACCACATTTGATTTCAGATAAATCTTTCAAGGATCCATTATTCTTTTTTCAGAGCTAAACATGCCTTGTTTTGGTCCAAATCTTCTAAAGAAAACACAAAAGGTTTTTATGAGGTGAATCCTTTATTGTGTTGGAAAGGGGCGTCCACAAATTATACACATACTGTTTTGCAAATACAATAATTAGAGTTTGCACAGATCCTTCCTTTATTGGATTGAACAACTGTCTCTTGGCAATTGCTGTTGCTACCTCTTTTTTCTACTCACCTTTCTCCTTCACTCTTTTTTCCCTCCTCATTTTTCTTCTTCTTCATATAACAATAAACACTTTCAGGTACTACTTTGAGATTGCCTCGCCCACCTAGCTAAATTGCCGTAGACCCATGGGATTCCTGCCCAAGGTACCTTATGGGGCACGTCCTTTCACACTCTAACAATATTTGATTTTAATAAATTGCATCTTCCTTCTTCATTAATCTTGGACTTACCAGTATCTCTAATTTGAATACAATAAAAACTTCGGACAACCATGTATTAAATAGGATTTGTAAGAATTAAATTAAGAACACGTTTTATCTCCTAGGAGAAGAGACTTTTTTTTTAAGTCAGAAGAAAAAACACAAATCAGAAGAAATGAAGAAATGGATAAAAGGAGAGTCAGTGCCAGGGAACACATACTGATCGGTGTGTGGCTGGAGCAGAAGCCTACGAAGGCCGCAGAGATGGCCATTGTTTGTCTTTTTAAGAGATGCTGGAAGAAGCTACACGAGACAGTGGTTGCTGCTCTTTCATCTCTGCCCCTGCACTCTTCCTTTCATCTCTTGTGTCCCGTCTAGCCTCTCCCCAATACACTGGGGTCTCTGAACCACTTTCAGAAGTTGGGAGAGATGGTCTTGAGGTTCTAAAGCTGGTAGAGACAGTAAAGTTTGCTCTTGGGCTGGGAAAGAATGTTTTTTTCCACTTGTAGATCAGCACAGCCAGCCACTGTTCTGAGTCCAGGCAGTGGCCCCTTGGAGAAATGCACTGTGTACTTGGGTTCGGCTGTGGTTCGTGCCCCAGAGGTGCATGTACTGACAGTTTGATTTGGGATATAATGCTATGGAGAGGCAGTGGGGCCTAGCAGGAAGTGATGAGGTCCTTGGCAAGGACGAATGTCCCTTCTCATAGTAATAGGGTCAGTCCTATGGAACTGAGTTGATTACCACGAGCGCAAGCAGTTTGGCATCCTCAGCTCCCTCTCTTGCCTCTTCCCCTGCCATGTGACCACCCTGTGGTGCATGCTGAAATCACCACTTTTGCACATGGTTCCACTATGTGACACCATCTGCCATGTTGTTCCATAGCCATTAGGCCCCAAGAGAGGCTGAACAGATGTGGCCACTGTATCTTGGACTTTAGGCCTGCAAAACCATGAGCTAAATATTTGTATTTAGTTGTAGCAACACAATAAAATATGCCAATAAGCTTCATGTAGGCGTCTGTATCTGGTTTATCCATGTATTTCCTTCAGAGCCCCTATGACTAAAGATACACCTACTGTTTGCTGACTGAGTGGATGAGAACATGGTGTAGTTGGAGGACATCGCTGCAGGAGGCATCGCTTGCTGCTGACCACTGCAAGCCGGGTTCAGGTCCACAAGTGGGCTTCCCTTTAGGATCCCCTAGCTTTGGGTGTGCTTGAGAGATTTCTTCCTTGGCTTTTCAGGTCTTGGAGACAAGGGAAAGCACCTCTCCACTGGGAGAGTAGGATTGCCTGAGGCCGTGAGGAAAGAGGAATAAAGGAGACCTAGGGGAGAAGTCAGGCCAGGTAGCTGTACGAAAACAACCCCACCTCATGTCTACATGCTGCAGCCTGGTCTGTGGCTTCTGCCTAGCATGTGCTTATCTATCTGGGGGATTCTACTCTTCTTCCATAAAGATTCTTCCCTAGACGTCACCTTCGCTTTGAAGTTTTCTAGTCCTTCTTGACAACATCACATCCTCTTCTTTTGTCTATATCATATTTTGTGTATAACTTTATTAGCACTGGATATTTATCTACAGGTGTCTGTCTTCTCTACTACTGTTATTTTATGAGGCTAATTTTTGTCACACTGATTCAGCCTCTACGTAGAAGAGCCTAGAACATCATAGTGATTTAATAATTATTTGCTGAATAGGAATAACACCACACAGCACAATGGAAAGAGTGTTGCAGGGCTGGCTTATACAATCCTAACCTCCAAGGACAAGTCATCCCGTGCTCAGCAACTCTCATGGCAGCTCTCCACTGGAAGCCTTTTACCATCTACAGTGCACATGGTGGGGAGGCCCATATTTGGAGGAGGTGCTCAGAGAGGGCAACAGCCCTGCCCCAGTCCAGCTATGATCTCAGCTGGCATTGCTGGTCTGCTTTAACAGTCTGAGCTCTTGGAGTGTGACTGCTTTCTGGGAACCCAGGAAACTTGACAGTGAAGCAGGTGACCTCTCTGGGACATCGGCCTTCCTCTTGGGGGTAAACTTCATTCATGATGGCTCCACCCAAAGCCAGCACTTTCCCATCCCCACCCAAATGAAGATGTCTCCTGGAAGCAGAATCAAAGGTCCATCTCACCAGGCAGATAATTGATGGCTGAAGAAGTCACTTTGTCCAAGAATTGAACAGAGAATGGGGCTTGGGCACCTGCACATGAGCTGTGAACATGGTCAGTCCAAGAGGAGGAACTCAAAGGTGAGACGGGTGGTACCACAACTCAGCATGCCTTGCAAGGCTCACTGCCCAATCAGATCTATGAAGCATCTACAGCAGATGTGCCTTGTGATAACAAGTGATTAGACAATCCTAAGTGTGTAGTTCATCTACCAGTTCTTCTCTATAAGTACAAATCATGGCTCTCCAGTCAGGACACAGCCAGACTCTGCATGAGTTAAGATTTAGGTCTGGGATGTCCCCTCAAAGTCTCAAGTGTTTAGTAGGTGATCGGATGATGGGATTCTACATTCACCAGTGGACTAGTCCACAGGTGAGTTCATAGCAGATTTGCTGTTAGGAGGTGGCGCCTGGTAGAGGCAGGTCACTGGAGGCGTGATCTGGAAGGGTGTATCTCCTTTCCCAAACCCTCCCTTTTCTCTCTGCTTCCTGGTTCCTATGACATGAGCAGCATTCCTCTGTCCAGGCCCTTCCACCATCCTGTTTCTACCATGGACTGAAACTGGAAACTGTGAGCCACACTCCTTTGATCTGTGGGGGTCAGGTATTGTGTCTCAGCGACTAGAAAAATGACTAAGATGGCATGTCACCATATTTGTCCCACCTAGTCCTCACGTGCTCCCAGGGAGAGAGAACCAGAAAAATGATTTTTGTCCTATTGTACAAGTGAGGAAACCGAGGCAAAGCCAAAGTCACATAGGTCTTAAGAAACAGAACAGGAATTTGAATCTAAGAAACCTGACCTGTCAGCCGGCGCTTCCGCCCTAGCAGCAGCCTTCTCCACTGCTCTCAAGTAAATCTGTGTGATTCGGGTAGATTTTGGAGTTTGATCACAGGCTGCCGAGCGCAGGCCCTTCTCTCACATGTCTTCACTGGTTCCCAGATGTGGGCTTCTGCGCCCCCGCTGACTCAGGGAGACGGTGGGGTCACAGGTCCAACATCCGTCTCAGAGTGGCGCTACTGGTGGGAAAATAGCTACAGTCCTGCGTTGGCGGCTCCTCTCTGTGTCTTGTCACCCAAGTGCTTACTGTTTTTGCATACTGAGCGTCTGCTGATTGACGTGTCTGACAGTCTGAAAGTGCCCAGTGTTAAAGAGACTGCTGGGCCTTCCCATCTGTGCCCTCCTTTCTGGTTTTCTTTATGCCTTCAGCTCTTCATTTGGAAACACATTCCATTAAAAAATAATAGTAGCGGTCAGTTCTTTTCATCTCCTGGGCACCTTCCAAAGGAGAACTTGTCACACTTGATCCCAGGCCAATAGTGGGTGCAGGAGCCCATGAAAGGTGAAATGTGGAGCATGCAACAAGGGGGGAGGCGCAGGACCACACCCGAGGACCTTAGCTTTGGCAGCACAGTGTATACCTGGGAGGTTTTAAACTTCCCAAAGCCTACGCTGCTCCCACACCAATTAAAGTGGAGTCTCAAGGAAAGAGACCCAGATGGTGTAGACCCCTCAATTCCATTTTTGACTTCTGATGGTCACGCTACATTTTTTATGCAAAAGACTTTTGTGAATTCAGCTCAGTACTTCTTAAGGAATTTGGAGTGGGCTCGCGGAAGAAGAGAGTCTCGCCGACCAGTTCACATGTGGATTCCCAAGGAAGTTTTCTTGAGTCCTTTATTCACGGTGCCGGGGATAGAGATCTGATAATCATGGAGTTTTAGTTATCTATTAATTACTACATGGTATGATGAAAATACAGAGAATATCTATTATTTTTTTAAAGATTTATTACAGTAAATGACGCGTTGCTTTTAGCCCCTCTCAAAATACTCCTCACTTTGAGCACACTTACTGTATCATTCTTGCCACCTTCTGAAGCAGTTCTGGAAGTCTTCCACGAGTGTCTTTTGGTGTCCTCTTTGGCTGCGTGAATGTCCAGAATCGATTCCAAACATTTGCTTTCCATAGGTTTTTTGACTTTGGGGAGGAACCAGAAATTACACAGTGACAAACCCGGTGAATAAGGTAAATGGAGACACACTGTGATGTATTTACAAGCCTGCCTTTCTGTTGGATGGCACTCCACAGCAGCATTCACTGTATTTTTTGTCATATCTCATAAAGACATTTATGAAAGAAGACTTCCAGAATCGCTCCAGGAAGTGGCGAGAGCAGTGGGATAAGTGTAGCTGAAGCTAGGAGGCACTCTTTAAGGGGGACTAATGGTAACGTGTCTTTCACTGTAATAATTGTTTAATTTTAAAATTCGCTGTATATTTTGATCAGACCTTATACATGGCAACTTGCTCCATAGTTTGTGATTTAAAGCAACTCACATTTATTAGCTCACAGTATCTGTGGGTCAAAAAGGCAGAACTGTCTAGCTGTGAGGTTCTGGCTCAGAATCTTTCCTGAGGTTGCAGCCAGAATGTTGCTCAGAATGACAGAGATCTGAAGGCTTGGCCTGGGCTGGAGGGTCAGCTCCCAAGGTGGGTCATCCACGTGGCACAGGTGGGAGACCTCAGTTCCTCACCTGCCCAGCCTCCTGTAAGACTGCTTGAGGGTCCTTGTGACACCGTAGCAGGCTTCCCTGGGAGCAGGTGATCCCAAAGAGAGAACAAGGAGGAAGCCGTCATGCTTTTAAATTCTAATTCCAAATGTCTTATATCATTACCTATGTCACCATCATCATCACCACACTCTATGTGTTAGAAGTAAGTCATAAAATACAGCCCACAATTAAGGAGAGAATTAGATACAGTGAGTGATGGCAGAGAATTCATGGACCTATTTTAGAGCCATCAGAATGGATAGCAGATGCTAGTGGCTTTTCTCGTTTATTCATTTTTTCCCAGAAAGTGGCCTCAGCTTTAGCTTCCACAAATGTACCAAGAAGCTAGATGTGGGGCTGGTAAGGCCAGAGACTCCTGGGCCAGCTCCCTTGTGTCCTTCTCTGGTTTCCATTCCGGCCCTTGGCTCCCTTGCCCCAGCTCCTGTAGTCACCTATTCACGGCCTGTGGTTTTGGGTTGAATGTTACGTCCCCCCAAATTCACATGGCAAAACCCTGCCCCTTGGTGTGATGCTGTTAGGAAGTGAGGCTCCTGGGAGGTGAGCAGGATTAGAGGGGGTCATAGAAGGGACGCCCTTACCTCACGAATGGGATTAGTGCCCTTATGGGAATCAGGAGAGAGCTTGCTTCCTTTTCTGTTCTCTACCACATGAGGACACAACTGGAAGTTGACAGTCATGCAACTCAGTCTTCCAGTTTCCAGAGCTGCAAGAAAATAAATTTCTGTTGTTTATAAGCCACCCAGTCTATGGTAATTTGTTGTAGCTGCTGGAATTGACAAAGATCCTTGCTTTCTCTTGTCTGGCCTCAGTGAAGATCGTCAGTCTGCTTACTTGGTTCTATGTTGGGGGCAGGCATGAGAGTGAGGAGTGTTTTGGACCCCAAAGGAGGAGTAGATGAGGGAAAAAAGATGCTCTGTGTGCTCTGGACTGACAGTCAGCACCTTTTTCTGCACGAGTCTTTTTTTTTTTTTTTTTTTTTTGTCTTGCCAGGGATCGAACTCAGGGCCTTGTGCTTACAAGGCAAACACTCTAATCACTGAGCTAAAGCCCCAGCCCTTCTGCATGGGTTTTAATCTCTCTCATGGGTACATTTCCTACTACATAGTAGTCCCCCCCTTATACACAGTTTCAATTTCCACAGTTTGAGTTACTCACAGTCAACAGTGGTCTAAAAGTACTGTTATAGTTTGAGTCTGGAGTGCCCCTCAAAGGCCCATATGTTAAAGGCTTTGTCCCCAGGGTGGTGCTATTGGGAGATGGTGGGACCTTCAAGAGGTAGGTCCTAGTGGTCAGTCTTTAGGTCACGGGGGGCAGGACTTTGCAAGGGACTGTGGGAACCCATCCCCCTTCCTCACTCTCTTTGCTTCCTGGCTGTGGGGGTAAGTGGTTTTGCTCCATCAGACACTCCCACTGTGATACGCGGCCTCAGCTCCCTCACCACTGCTCCAAAGTGGTGGTGCCAATTGATCAGTGACTGAAACTATTAAAATTGTGAGTCTCGATAAATTTTTTCACTTCATAAATTGATTATCTCAGGTACTTTCTTATAGTGACAGAAGATCGTGGAAGTTAAGAGTTACAGCAGAAGGAAAGGATCTTGTTTGTCACATTTTAAACCTGGATTTAACATTCATTAGACAAGGTTAGCATAAGTCAATTGCATTTAGGGGAGAGGTTTTGAATGTGTGTTCCAAGAAACCTAAGATTCTCTGGAGAACTTTTGGCTATTTTGCAAATGCGTGATTTAAAATACTATATATTATTAAATGTAAATGAATAATATATATTAGCTTCTAACAATCAGCACATTAGCTTGTGCCTGCCAACCCAACTTTATTTGTGTGAGCCCAGATATTGGAATAAAGTTTTTTTACTATCCTTATTAAGTGAAGAATATCTTGAGTTTGCAAAGAAAAAAGTTAAACTGCTACCATTTGCAGCTACTCATCTGTGGGAATGAGACTTCCCTCACTATTATGCAATCAAAACCAAATGCTAAAATAAATTGGATGCTTAGACTGATACGGTTTCAATTTACGTCCCTAAGGCTCCATTTAAAATCGTATGTCTCAGCAATTCTCCATTATCACCTTGTTTGACTACTCATAAAGAAAAGTCATGAATTAAAGACTATAAAAATAAATGTTTAAAAATAATTTGCTAATTTTAAGCCTTTTTATATATTAGTGTATCAGAATGCTTGAAACCCAACTCAAAATGGCTTAACCAGGAAGAGAGTTTATTATGTTGCATAAAAATTAATTCCAGGGTTGGTTAATGTCCTAGATCAACCACATCAGAGAGGACCAGTTTCCTCCTACTTTCTCTTTTGTCTTCCTTGGGTACCATTTTTTGGCTAACTCCTGGGAAGATGGCAAGATGCTACCATAGTTCCAAGCATCCTGTGCACCCAAGGAAATAGACAGTGGGGGAAAAGGATGGAGTGTCTCTACTTAGAAGCAAAGGAATCTTCCCCAGCAGCCTTGCACAAGCCTTCCCTGGCATTTTATTGCTTGTCTACGCCAGCTGTGGCAACCACCATGAATGGCCTTTCCTGAGTCATGGAGGGAGACATGGACCGTGAACAAAATCTGGACTCAACCAGTAGGAATATAGGTGAGAATGGCTGGCAACACTCACAGTGATTGCTAGAATTTGGGTTCTTGGTATAAATCATTTGAGGAAACCACTGTGCTTCTTTAAAAATATATCTGAAGGTGGGCATGATGATACATGCCTGTAATCCCAACTACTCAGGAGGCTAAGGCAGGAGGGTTGCTAGTTTGAACCCAGCTTTGGCACTTTAGTGAGACCCTGCCTCAAAATTTTAAAAAAATGAAATGAGGGCAGGGTGAGTAGCTCGGCACTTCTTGGGTTCAAGCCCCAGTACTGACAAAAAAAAGTTGAAGAAGCTTCTTGGAATTTATGACCTTTTCCTGGGTTGGACCATGAAGTTGTTTTCACCATAGGTCAGCTTTTCTGAGAGGGGAGAATTCCTACCATATCAACCTTGACTCTGTACATGTGCTTCCTGGCAAAGTCCTGTCCTAGTAGCCCTGGCTGACATCTGCATTCAGTTGACAGTTCACAGGGTGCTCTTGTGTGTGTCATCTTATTTAATCCTTCCACTACGAAGCAGTCCTGGGCCCCAAAACCTAGTCAACCATCAAATACCTGGTAGCATCTTCAAAAAAGAGCTCCCCTCCGGACTCACTGATCCAGAATCTCCTGAGGTGTGACCTAGGAATTCATTTCATCAAAGAGAAATCTGGGTGTTTCTGCCGTTCTGGGAAATCATGACAGGTTTGCCATGGCCAAAGAATTGATGCAGCTGGAAATGAAACTGCAGGTGTGGGCAGGAGTCAGGTTACCCAGAGACTCCAAATTTAGGACTTGAACTTTGTCCTGTCAGGAGTGATGGCATGAGAACCTTTGCAGTCACTCTGGTGGAAAGTGGTTGATTAACGGGCGATGGGCATTAAGCCAAAGCAGTGGGGAAGGAAGAAGGGACAGGGCAGGAGAGAGGCTAAGAAAACACAATCAGCAGGAGTCAGTTTCTAATTAAATTGAGAGAAAGAAAGACCTGAAGTCACTCCCAGGTATCTAGCACAGGCGATTCTCTTGTACCAGGTCACTTTTGCTGTCACTAGTTTTATGACTGAGGAAGACAGCTCTGCGGACTGAAAGACCCTTCACTTTTCCACCCCAGTCTTCTCTGAACTTCGCTGTTCATTCACTCCATGCTTTTTCCTCCTATTTTTGATCTTCTTACTATCACCTGCTCTCACAGTTTCCTAATCATCCTTTCCTCTCACACACTCAACTTGACCATTCGCCTTTTATCACAGAAGAATCATCATAAATAACCAAGCTCCTACTGGACTTGACATGAGTTTTTGATCTGTAGGAAGGCAGAATAAAGCAAGTCCGTGTATGCTGGAGAGGAACCATCATACACAATGAAGCAAGAATAGGGAATCTGTGGGGCTAATTTTGATTTAAATAAAGTGTTAATGGTTGTGTTAGTGTTCCATTGCTGTGACAGAATACTTGAGAAAGTCAGTTTAGAGAGGGAAAGATTTATTTTGGCTCACAGTTTCAGAGATGTCAGTCCATGGTAAGGTGATGCCACTGCTAGAGGTCTGAGGCCGGGCAGAAACATCATGGTGGAAGGGCATGGTGGAGCAAGGCTGCTCACCTCATGGGAGCCAGAGAGAGAGGCTGTGTTGGCAGAGCTCCTCCTTCTTCCACTTTGGTTCTTTCTGAGTCCTCACCCTGTTGTGCCACCCACATTCAGGGTAGGTCTTCTCTCAGTTTGCAGTCCCACATGCTAATCATCTCTGGAAACACCCTCACAGACACACCCGAAGTGTGCTTTACTAATTTCCCAGGTGTTTCAAAATGAACTGTTACAATGATTAAGTGAAGAAAACAATGAAAGGAGTACACAGTACTATGGAGCCTGGACTAGACTAGAAGACACTTGAATTTTCAAATGCTGCTTTTGCCTCTTCTTGTCCTTTCAACTGTATTGTGCTCTAAGTGAAATGAATTTCATTGCTTTGCTAAAATATGAGTGGAAATTGAGCGATTGGTGGGAGAGAGGGTCAAATGAAAATCTTGAATTTCATGAATACTGGGAGATTGAAGAATACTGTATTTTTTTAGAAATGATCCATGAAAAGCTCTGGTAGATTTACCATTTTTTTTTTTTTTGGAAAATGTTCGACTAGTGTCATTTCCACGCAATCACTTCTTCCCAAAATGTCTAGACTGACACATACTGTGTTCCTCTTGCCATAAGAATATCCTTGCCCGTCCCCACTCATTTATTGCTCCACTCTTGGGAATGTGCCTCGTGGCTCAATTGCTACCAAATCCTGGGTGAACACAGGAAACCCACTTTAATATCACTAAAGTAAAACACATGAAAAAGAGTCATTTTATAAGCACGAAAGCGAAGAACTCTTAATGACAAAAAGTCCACTATCTCATTCACACACAATAAAAAATTGGAATTTTTTTGGAATTAAAAGAAATGTGTATCTGCCCAGTGGATATCTACTCAACAACAACGACAACAACAAAATAACCAGTGCATGAAAATACATGGTTAAATTTCAAAATAATTTTGTTGAGTAGAAGAAGCCAGATCCCCAAAATGACAGTTTATTGTATGTGATTCCATTTTTATAAAATTTTGTAAAATGCAAACTACTCTATAATGACAAAACAAAAAACAAACCAAAACCTCACTGGTTGCCTGACAAGCGGGAAGAAACAGTTACAAAGAAATACAAGGAAACTTCTGGGGGTGGCAGATACATATATAATCTTGATTGCAGTGAAAGTTTCACAAGTGTCTACATTCATCAAATTTCATCAAATTTACCCTTTAAATATTTGTAATTTATTGTGCTTCACTTCTTTGTAAATATGGCTGTAAAAAAAGAGAAACAGTAAGAAAGGAGATTGATTCTTTCTCCACTGAAACTTTTTCAACCTGGCAATACTAATCGTTGTTCTCTGGGCAATTTTTCTTTGTAATTTCACAGCTATTTTTGCAGGTTTCTGTTCCATGGTAGCTCCGTAAGTCATGTCAGAAGGTCCTCTCTATTTACCAGACACCTGGGCATAATGAGGTACCTGGAGGCTCAGGCTGGTGAAGATGTAAGACTTTTTGTCTGTGTTGCTGGTCCCACCTGGAACTGTTGGTCTTTTCAAGGCTTCAGCCAGCCTGCGAGCCAGAGCCAGCCTGCAAGATAGAGCTTGTGTGGCACCATCCCCAGTTGCCCTTTCTCTTGCCCTTTCTCCTTGCTCGTGTGCTTGAAGCTCTGTTGAAGAGAGCTGCTGGCAGCTGTGAGTGTGGAGAAGCTGAACAAGAGTTCAGATGGTGGGGAGGAGACTTGGCTCATTTGTGAAGGGAGAAAGCTGGGCACAGACCTGCTGCTGAAGAGATGCATAGAAAAGAAATCAGAGTGGGGAAGCCTGCAGAGAGAAGGGGCTGTTGCTGCCTGGGTGACCTCTTGAGATGAAGGGCTTGTGAAGAGGAGGTCCTAAAGGCCCACTTTTCTCCTTGGTGCTTTTGCCTGTCTGCATTTTCCATTAGAAGATCTCACTGTGGCATTTGTGCTATAGATCTCCTGGAATAATGACCCCAGGATGGACCTATAATTGTCTCCCTTTGTCTGTGGTTTCCCTTACCATAGGTCAACCAAATCTGAAAATATTAAATAGAAACTTTACAGAAATAAACAATTCATTTGTTTGAAGTCATATGCTATTCTTACTAGCGTGATGAAATCTCCATGTGACCCAGGGTATGAGTCATCCCTTTGTTGAGTGTATCCACACTGTATATGCTACCCACCTGCTAGTCACTCAGTAGCCATCTCAGTTGTCAATTTGACTGTCATGGAGTAGCAGTTCTCGTGTTCAAGTAACCCTGATTGTACTTAATAATGGCCCCAGAGTACAAAAGTAGTGGCAATTCCATTGCAATATACTGTTATAGTTATTGTTTGATTATTAACTTTATCATCAATCTCTTACTGTGCCTAATTCAGAAATTAAACTTTATCACAAGAATGTACAGTACATGTAGGGGGAAAGAGTCTGTGTGGGTTTGGCATTGTCAGTTTCCAGTAGGAGTTTTGGACTATATTCCTCTTAGGTAAGGGGAAACTTCATACTTAAGGGTTAGGGCTGAGTCTTAGCAATTAGTACTTTCACAGCAGGCAGACATTTGTTTCTCAAAGACTCCAGAAATTACAGCTAGAATCATTCAGTTTTGCATAAATACTACTGTGGAAGGTGGTGGAGAAGAAGGATAAGGAACAGTAGAATAGGCAGGAAGGGAGAGATTGAGACTCCTCAATTTAAATTTGACTGACTATTTGACTGTGCTGCCAATGGTATTATACAGATGGAAACCATTTTCTGTGCTGTGCTGAGTGGCTGTCAACAGTTGGGCACTGCACTTTATTCACATTACCTGTTTGAATCCACACTAGACCCTTGCAAGAAAGTTGTGATCCACCTCCTACAGATGAGAAGACTGAAGCTCACAGAAAGATAGAGACTTTCCCAAGACCAGGTCACTACTAAGCAGAGCCTCTGAGATTTGAACCCACATATGTGGCTGCAAACCCCGCTCTCCTTCTTCCCAGCAGACCACCTCCCCATTCCCTGCACAGCACCGTGGCCCTCTCTGGGTTTTATAACGCTCCAGGCAAAGCCGCGGTATCTCCGGCCTCATAACACACTGTCACGAACAGTGCTGGCTGATAAAGAATTTAGGGAGAACACTTCCATTTTCAGAGTAGGGTCTAAAAGATCCAATAGTAGCCTGGACCTCAGGAAGCGAATCCGGAGGACTAGCAGGGTGAGTCACCCCTTGCGGTTCCTTGTTCTTTTGCTATCCTGACAGAGACCTCTGAGCTCTGTGCTCCTTCTCAAAGCCGTCCTGAGCACCCTCATAGTCAAGGAAAGCACCGGGAGGTGGGTGGGGCACAGGTGAGTGCAGAGTGGGGCATCTCAGGGGTCACAAGGTGGAGGGATGCCCGTGCCTGGTCCCCCATCATCAGCTCATGACACCCCAGATATGTCTGACCTTGAGGGGTCCATGGCATGAATTTGTTTGCCTTCCCAGGTCTTCAGGGCCTCAGTGCCCTCTCATAAAAAGCAGAGGGAGGGGAGGCAGAACAGAGAAACAAGAGGAAATGAAAGCTCTTTTGGGAAAGGCAACTGTGACAAATTGAAAGGGTGGAGGAAATTCTAGCACAAACAAGAGAGAGGAGAGGGTAAGCAAAGCCAGTTGCAGCCCCTGGACCAGCACAGCACTGATTTGTTTTCTATAAAAAGAGACGTGTTATCCACCCCCTCCCCCAGCAAATAATGACAAAGAAGAATGGCTGCAGAGTTCGCTGAAATGGAATAGTCTGCAGGGGTATTCAGAGTGAATGAAATGTGTGCTCCGATATCTTATCATGTTCCCCACCAACTTGTTTTTATTTCAAATTGCCTACAACAGGTGCCGGCGTCTGGGCGAAGTATAATATCGTACCTTGCAACAGCTGGGTGCAGAGTACAGGTGGAAAGAGTAAAGAAAGGTTATACAATGTGACTGGTCTCATATGGCTGGGAGCAGCTCTAGAATTTAAAACATTTCCTTGTCCTCAGTTAAATTGAGCTCCTGTGGTATGTGTCCTGTAACTTAATATGAAAGGCTGCTGATGGACGGGTTGATACCATGGCCACCAGTGCCAGCGGTGGGCACCTACAAGGGACACGTGTGTCCTGAGTGGCCAGAGCTCTGCAGACTGCCCTCCCACTGCAGTGTTTGCTTCAGTGAGTGCCAGCGGGCTGTCCCTCACACATGGGGGACAGATGTCAGTCCCACCTATAGCACGGCTCATGCTGCAACCCAAATAGCATAAACTATAGTTTATAGAAAATATTTTAGCACCCACGTTCTGCTTCTTTTCTCCCGCTCAAAAAAGCTTATATAAATGCAAGTGAGTGACAGCAATGCCATTAAATGTGTTCTAATTTGATAGAAAAAGAAAAATCCCTAAATGTCAGCTCTTTATTTGTAACAGACTTACAGAGGTACCTCCTGAGGCTGACAATGGTATAGTCTGTGTGAACCAGCACCACAGCTGAGAAAAGGGACTTACTTAATTTGACAAATATATCCTTGCTATATAGAGCATAAACCAGTTTTTCTCCAGGTATCGTCCATATGTGATTTGAGATGGAGCAGAATTCTCCAGCAGACAGAAGGCTGACCACATGTATCAGTCAGGATTCTGAGCTGTAAGCAACAGATGCAGACTTTAGCTGATTTTAGCAGGAAAGGAATGTATTAAAGAGGTAATGTTTAGCTCACAGCTTTTCTAAAGGACTGTAGGGTCTGCACATTCATAACAACACCTAAAATCAGCTGCAGAGCTGCTTGGTGAGGGCACATGTGCTGTTTGCTGTTGTAACGGGAGCCGCGGCCAACCCCACCCAACATAGCAGGGACCCTGCTGGCTCAGACACTCCATTTTCCTGCAAATGCCTGTGGACTGGTGAGGCAGCCCCAGGTGACTGGCCAAGTGGACGGCGTGGGTTGGAATCCTAGAATATGTTTTGAGGGGAATGTTTTATGTGGGAAATCAGTAGATCATCATAATTCTGGTATTTTTGCTAGATGATGAGCAGGGTCGCTGTGTTCCTTGTCCCCAGGTCCTAGCATAATACCTGGCGCTTAGAAAGGGCTCAATAAGCACTTGTTGAAATGAATTAAAATTGAATTTTAAATTTAGAAACACCCTTTCCAAGGGCAGATTGCCAGTCACTATTGCAAATTAGTTCTAGTAAATCAAAGTAAATTAGAAATGCAATCAAAAATAGACTCTTTAGGTCTAGTGATTATATGCTATACTTATCTAGCACAGCATTTGCCCTTAGGCCTCTGGGTTAGTGGCTTGTTTTAAAGCTCAGTAACAGCTTTACTTTTTCTGGTACGAACTGTATATGCATGTGTATGTTTCTGTGTGTATCTGTGCCTATCCATCGTATGAGCATTTTAACCGAAGCTTATGTTTTAGTCAAGGAATGAAATTCTCACTAGCCTTCATCTGTTGGCTAATTTCCAGACTATTTGCCTGTTTTGTGAATCTTCTCTGTCTTCTCTGTTCGGTAGGGGAAAGGGAAGAAAAGGAAGATCTTTTCCTGTGAGGGTGGGATTTCAAAGGCCTATTTACAGCGTGTGGAACATTATATTAATGAACTACACGCATCATATTCCTATTGAATGATCCCAGATGTTTTGCCCAGTCCATTTCTTCCGGGTCATTTTCAGAGTTCCTGAGGTCAAGACTGGAGAGCAAAGAGAATTATAGAAGATCATTCCCCCAGCAGATTTGGCATTCTGGTCACTGTTAACACACAATTACACAGTGAATGTTAGAGTTGTACTGTAAGACCGCAGTATGAATTACTTTCCTTAGTATTCAGGCCAAAAAAGTTTTAATTGATTCTGCATGAATCATAAATTTTTATGTTTTCATTTAAGAAAAAGTGCCTTTTCACGTTTAAAGATCCAAAATCTCAAGGTCATCAGATTTGGTGAACTCCTATCTCGAGCTTAGATGTCCAGCTTCTGTTATCCTCTGACCCTGGGGCTCCTGGATCTTGGGGCTTTGGATTCTGGGACCTGTACTGGCAGCTCCCCACCTCTACCCCTGGCCTGGTAGGGGTCTTCCAATTCAAACTGATTCATGGCCCTGGCTTTCTGGGTTCACCAGCTTGCAGCTGGTGTGCTGTGGGACTTCATAATCTTGGAGCCAACTCTCATAATAAATCTCCTCTTACACAATCTATATACACCCTACCGGTTCTGTTTCTCTGGAGAACCTTGACTAATATGGACTCTGGTATGTAAAAATCATCATTAACTAGATTCTGTCTACTTTAACTTCAATTGGATTAAAGTCTAAATATGCCCATTCTGCCATAAAGAGTTATATTTTCAGGGTGGGAGGGCTGGTTTTGGTTTGTATGTGTATGTGGAGTTTCCCTAAGTGCATTCTCTCCTTCGATGGAGCAGGTCTTATTTTTTTTTTTAATGTTTTACATTCTTAGTTTTTAAAAATGTAGCATTTTGACTCCCATTATGTTTAAAATAAGTACATATGAACTGGAAAAACCTGGTAAGATATTAAAAATTATCTCTGAATGGAATAATTATTGGTTATTGAATTAATTCCCTTTTCTGTAGTTTTCAATTTTTCAATAATGAGCATGTATTGCTTTCACAATCAGAAAAGAATACATATTATAGGCATTTTTCTTTTGCTGTATGTATCTTGCTTTCTGAAAAACCATGCCACACTAATAACAGAGATTATGGGGAAAATGGAACTGGGGCAAATCAGCCAAACCTATGGAATCCTGAAACCAGAATATTAATAAAAGTCGCTAGCAACCTAATAAAAATACTGGTGTAGGTAAATATATAGGCCTAGGAAACTTGGTGTGAATACTTTCTTTTTTTTGGAATATGTCTTTTAGGGCATTTGTTTCTGATTAAAAATGCTTCCATCAATATCAAAACTTGGATCTACAGTCCATCCTTCTTCATTTATTCATTGTAACACTAGGCGTATCTCTGCAGTTTCTTTAACTGTCCTCTCAATCTCTCCAAATAGCCTACGATAGTGGCAACATGTGGTACCAGAAGCTACTAAACCACATGCTAATTGTGTATATGGAAACTAGCACAGCCAAACTAAAAACCAATTTCGAGGACCCATGCTGCCTTATTTCAAGGCTTACTATAAAGCCACAGTAAACAAGGTAGTTTGGTGTTGAATATATCTGAAAGGGTAAATGTTGGATATGTATGAAAGGATCAATATCTAGGTCAACTGAACAGAGTAGAGTCCAACAATATAATCACACATACATCATCAAATGATTTTGGACATAGAAAGTATAGATTGTCAATGAATGGCACTGGAAGAATCAGGCACTAACATAACAGAAAAAGACACAGGAGAAGGAAAGGAGAAGAAAAATTTACTCTCGTCTCTGCAACACTTATAGTAGAAAAATCTTTGTGACCCTAAATTAAGGGATGAGTTCTTGAATACAATACCCCAAATATAATCCCATTGATAAATTTACCTCCATTAAAATGGAAAACTTGCTCTTTGGAAGACGGGGTTAAGAAAAAATTTTTCTTGCAAAACAAATACACAGTAAATGTCTTATACACAGAAAATATAGAACTCACAACTCAGTAGCAACAAGAAAACAAATAGCTCCATGAAAACACACAAGCAACTTTAACAGATGTTGTCAAAGAAGCTATAGGGATGGTACATACACAAGTAAAAAAGTTCATTATCATTAGTTATTATAAAATGCAAATTAAAACCATGATGAAATACAACTAAAGCCCTATTAAAATGGCTTCAAGAAAAGAAAACCTGATGATCTCAAGTAGATGTGGGACTCCAGGAGTTATCATCTATTGCTGGTGAAGATAAAATGCACAGCTCTTTTAGAAAGTTCAACATGGCTTAACTAGACACCGAAAAATCTTACTCTGTAAGTCACCCAAAAAACTGCTTTTGAATTTTTACGGCAACTTTATTTATGATCACTAAAAATGGAAATGACCCAAAGATCTTTCAATCGGTTAATGAACAAATTCATTAACCGGAATTCTTCTTAGCAGTAAAAGAGGAATGTGTTACTAATACATGCAACAACATACATGATCCACCTAAATGGATCATGCCAAGTGAAAGAAGCCAGCTTCAAAAGGCTACACACTAGAAGATTCTACTTAAGTGACACGCTGGAAAAGGCAAAACTAATAGGGATAGAAAATAGATCAGTGGCTGCCTGGGGCTAGGACTGGGGAGTCAGGATTGATCTGGGGGGCAATGGAAATGTTTTATATCTTGGTTGTGGTGATAGTTACATGAAGATGTTAAAACTGTGAGAACTGTGTATGAAAAGAGAGGCTTCGTGGAAGTATATAAATCCTATCCTAGTAAAATGTGAATTTGAAGAAACCTAAAACGTTGATAACCAAAAGTGAAAACAAACTTGTCTCTCTACCCCTTACCTCCTTACCCCTCATCCCCCCATCCCCACTCCCAAATGCTCTGATGTCTACGGTTCATGAAGAGGTTGGTGCCATTTTGGGGTTGAGGAAATTTTGAGATCCAAAGACCTCAGGGTCAGACAACGTGTCTGCAAAGTGCTTTTCGGGAGTGGGACAAATTTCTGTTGCCTCCCCGTCCCAATGCCTGCTTGGAACTGAGCTCCCCATGCAGCTATTCCCTAAGATGTGCCTGACAGGAGGGGGCCCGGCCTTGGGGCATTCACAGCCCTCATCAGCTGCCAGTGGGTGTGGTGCGTCTCCCACTCCCCAGCCTCCTAGCCACACAGCGAAGCCCCACTCTGCGCCTTGTCATTCCTAGGCAAACCCTCTGTACAACGGGGCCCAGAACCTCAGCCCCGGGATGGTCTGGAGGCGGCTTAACCTGTTTTGCAGCCTGCAGTTTCAGGGACCAAGGCCAGGAGTTCCAACTCCTGTTGTTCAGTCACTTTATCCTCCCCGCCCACTCCCGCAGAGCCTGGCAGGAAGGCAGGGGAGAGCAGCGGGTCAACAGATGTACCCGGGCTGCAGAGCCCAGGCCCAGCAGGAAGGATTAAAGCAATGGAAAAGGCTGCTCTGCCCAGACTTGGAATTTCCCAGCCCCTTGGGGTCAAGCATAACCCTGCTGGCTTGGTGGAGCCCCACCCCCACCCCTTCCCTGCACGTTAAACTTTAACTCCCGCTCTGATTCCACCTAGCTGCCAGGTAGGCGGCCAGAGCGGAAACGCAGCCTTTAATCAGAAGGGCTATACTTGCAGAAATTGCTCGTCTGCGTGGCTGGGGCTCTGGGAAGGTAGCAATGAGCAGGAGGAGAGAAGGGGGAGAGAAAGGTAGGACGGAGCCGCCACAAATTAGAAGGGAGCGTCACCATGAAAGAGCAGAATCTGGCCCTTCTGTGCTTCCTTTCCAGGGACTCCCAACCCCTGATTGACTTAAATTATTCCGACTCCTCCCAGCCATCCCTTAAAATGTTTGCTAGGACATCCTGACGGCACTGAGTGAGGGGAAATGTGCAAACAGGAATAAGGTGTGGGCTGACACCTCCCCTCTCCCTCCATTTCCACCCTGCTCCATGATAGAGAGAAAAGATTTCCCGAGTTTTTGACAGCAGAAACCTGTTGGCAAAGCCAAGACCTCCTGGCCCCTGGCCAAGCTGAGGAGCAGAGTCGCTGCTTCAGAGCGTTTGTGCAGGCTCTGGTACCTGGAACAAAAATATGTGGAGGAGCAAATTACGGCTTTCAGATGTCACCACTGCCATCTGACACTGCGTTCCAGCAGTTCACGTCTTCATTACTGGTCGCAGCTACCCGTTTAGGCTGTTGCTGTGTGCGAAACAGATTTACGCTGCGTGGGTTACTGCACGCCCAGGGCGACGGTGCTCACCAAGAGGCGTCGGGCCTATTGCCAAACCCTGTGGCAGAGAAGCTTGGAGTCTATCGGGTGCTTCGTGGGTGCCTGTGTGTGCATGTGTGTGCGTGCATGTGTCCAGGCATCTCTCCTCCATGCCACATCTTGTAACAGCTGAAAGGAACCCGCCTCCCCGCTACAGGAACTTGTTCTGTGTGGTTTTCTCATCTCCTCTGCTTCCGTAAGGCCTGCTCCCAGCCCATCTGCCGGCTTTTTCCCCTCCCCTCTCCCTTGCTCTTCTTTGAGGTGGTAACTGGACCAACACACCAATGCCCTTGTGGCTTTCTTTGCAGTTTCTCAGCCTCGCTCAGATTCATGGAACAGAAACATGTGCTTGCATCTGACGCCAGTAATCATATCCTGAGTGATCACAGAGAGGGCGATTAAGCAAAGGTGCTGGCCCCGTCCCGGGGGATACGGTTACAGGAAGAAAGTGTTTCTTGACAGCAGCCGCTCTGGCTTGCTTCCGCTTGCCCCCTCCTCCTCTCCCAGGCTAGTTAAGCCCCTTGAATGTTTTCCGTAGATTAATTAAAATCTGTCCAGCAAGGCCCAAGTTGCTCAAGAACTGGGTTTTGATCTATATTCTGATTTGCTGTCCGGGATGTGAACATAGCACATTTCCATATTCTTTACTTTCAAGTCGTCCTTGTGATTATCTGCTTGGACATTATTTCAAGCAGTGACAAGTAAACAAACGTATGCTTATCTAGCCTGATGGGTGAATTCAACAAATAGCAACTGTAAGCAAATTACTCCTCTACAACATTCCTGCCAAAGGCTCCTCAGCAGGGGCGTTGAAGGTCACGCTCACAGTGCTGTGGCCCGAGGTCACATATGAGGAGTACGGCCAGCCCACAGTGCACTGGGAACACATGGAAAGTGCACCTCGCCGGGGAACCTGGAGGATTCAGGGATGACGTGACATTTGAGATGAGTCTTGACGGAAAAGTGGGGTGTTGGTAGATGCAGATAAGAAGCTGAGACATTCCACGAGGAGGGTCCAGCTTGAACGAAAGCCTGGAGATTGGAAGGCACAGAGCACTGAGAGGGGAAATTTGAGTGAACCTGCAGGCATATGTCCACAAATGGGAAATGGGTCTGGAGATCTTGAGTTAGGGGTTAGGAATTTATATTCCCAACAGTGGGAGCGACTGTGGTTTTAGAGCCAACGAGTGACAAAATTGCTTCTTCTTGATCAAGCTTTAAAAGAGTACCCTAGAAAAAGGCGTAGCATATAGGTTTTGAGGAGAGAGATGTGGGAAGAGGAGAGGGAGTATGTGGAGCAGTTATGAGATTATTGCAATGGTCTCAAAAAGAGAACAAATGAAGTACTTGGTGGAATAGAGAGCTAGTGATGTAGGAATGCTGTTGCAAAGCGAAAACTAGGCAACTGGTTGAATTTGGGATGTCAGACAAAGAGTATGGTAAGATTTTGAGAATGGACACTGGGAAGGTGGTGATGTGAATCAGAGAGGGTGATGTGCAGGAGATTCGGAGCAGACAAGGATCAGTTCAGTTGGGATAGTGAGACATCCAGGAGAGACATGATGTGAGGCAAGACGCCACAGGGGTGTGCAGCCCAGGGCTGGTGCTGACAAGAGAGACATGATGACTGTCTCCATGGAGGTGCCAGCCGAGGCCCCAAAGCAAGCGAGACAGGAGAGGGGCAGCAGAGATGGGGAGGACAGCCAAGACTAGACCCTCCCAGAGATGGATACATGCGAAGAAAACAAGTTTCCTGCTATGGAAACCAAGGGAGGGGGGACTTCCTGTCGAGTGCTGAACCAGCTGAGGATAAGGACCGGCAGGCAGGGCTGCTAGATCCCCAGCTGAGGAGGAGGCCTCTGGGTCGTTCCTGAGGCTTCATGAGGAGATGGGTGGGGCGGAAGCCAGAGCAGAAAGAGTGAAGAGCGAGTGGGTGGTGAGGAAGTGTAGGCAGCAAGTGGATTTCCTGAAGAGCTTTTAAAAATAGGACAGAGATGCCTCATTTGGGGGTGGTGGAAGGCCTGCTGCCTGGTATCCTGGAGATGGACTATGGAGGCTGTGAGGGGCCAAAAGCTTAGCTCTCTTGCGGCTATTCAAATGTTGCTCTCTGCAGCCAGGAATTCTGGTGTCTCCTCTTTGTATCATGTGAGGAATCAGTTTTATTTTTGTGTCAGCGTACTGGTTAACGTCACAAACCTGACCTGTCCTTCAGCAGGACCCAGGAACAGTTAGTTGCCTGAAGAAGTGCAGGACTTATTTGGTGGCTTCTAGAATATTCTGCATCTGATTTTAGAGACAACACCAGGATGACTGTGAAGGAAACATTACTTTTCTACGACCTTGATAGGAAGGGCATGAAGAATAAAGGAATGTGTCAGCTTCTGAGGTCTCTTCTCTGTTCCTCAGAAGTAATAAGAATCTGTCCTGTGGAACACAGACTTGAAGTTCCTTGATCTTTCTTCAGAAAAGCCTGCCAGTGAGGAAAACAACTCCCCTAAGTCATGTGACAGTGCCCTAGGGAAGCAGCTGATTATCCAAGTTTAGAAAAGCAGAGCCTTGACTGCCTCCTATGGAAATATCCCTAATTGCCCAACCTGTAGTACCCTCAAAGGGGATCCTGCAACCCACCATCCCAGACTGTCCTTCGTTAACCTGTGATGACTGATGCTGGCTAGTTCTGCCTGTGTGTGGTTTAAAAATGCCTGCCCTGGCTTTGACCAGCTCCAAGCAGAAAAAGGAACTTTCATGTTCAGATTTTGGGCCTGTGGATAAATTACCTGTTATGAAGGGAGGGCATACAGTCTCCATCACTTTTGGAATTAAGATACTGATATATCTTGTGGTTATTTATGGTGAGTCTTTGCCTTCCAACACCCAATCTTTCTTTCAGTCCAGGAGAATGTGTGTTATCTTAGAGGGTCTCAATGTACTGTCTCCTGTCAAGGAAGCCAAAGCTGGGTGGAGAAAGTGGGAGGCAGACCAGTGGCTCAAGCTATTAATCACATGTGATGCTGAATCTTGCAGGAGAGGCAGAAGGAAGTAGTGTGGCTTATAAATTATTGACAGCCACTGAAAATCTAGAGGTACAGTATTGATGTCCAGCATAGAGATATCTTACTACGGGGTCACTTCTTCCCTTAGTGCTCTAGGCCCTGAGGCCATTTTCCCAACCTCCCTTGCTTTCAAAATGTTTCCTGGCCTGGCCTGACCCTGTGGCCTTTCTGTCTCCCCATAGACTCGACTTCCACCCAAGCTGGTCAGACTAGGCTTCTGTTGCCTGCATGCACAGAACCTTATCAGGGTAGAAGAGCTAATGGATGTGATATGGGGACCTGGGAAACGGGCTTAATTTGACCCAGAAAACACACATGGTATGAAAGTTACACCTACCCCACCCCACCCTGTCACTGGGGTCTCATAATGTCCCTCTGCTAGTGGAAGAGATACTAAACAGCACGAAACAGTTTTCTGTGCATAAGTGTATATGTATGTGTTTATCAGAGGGTGATAAGAAAAAATGAAGCCCAGCAAATGATATGGTTTAACGATGAAGTATCTCTAAAGGCTCATGTGCTGGGGGCTTGATACTCAATGCAATGGCATGCAGAGATGGGGGCAAGAGCAGTGGCAGGGCTGCAAGGGTGCCAGCCTCATGGATGGATCCATAACTGAGTGGGCCAACAGAAGACAAGGCCCAGCTAAAGCAGTAGATCAAGGAAGTGTGTCTTTGAAGGCTCTATTGGTCCCTGGTCCCTTCCTCTACCTTTGCTTCTTACTTTCTCTCTGCTCCTTGGCTGCCATGAGGTGAGAAGCTTTCCCCAGCCATTCCCTTCCCCCATGATGTTTCTGCTACCCCACAGACCTAAAGCAATGGAAGCAGCCAACTATGGACTGAAACCTCCCAAACCATGAGCCAAATAAATCTTTCTTCCTGTACATTGTTGTCCTCATAGTGTTTCATCATAGTTCTGGAAAGCTGAGTAATACAGTGTCTTAGTTACTTTTTTTGTTGCTAAGACAAAATACCTGACACCCAAAGTTAAAGGAGAACAGGTTTATTTAGCTGACAGTTTATAGAGGTTTCAGTTCATAGCTGGCTGGCTCCAAGGCAGGGTGGAGGAGACACCATTCATGGCAGGTAGAAGGCAGCAAGGCAGCCAAGGGACCTTAGCAGCTTCTTTCTGCCCCTTATATCTTATCCAGGCTGCCAGGATTGGGGCAGTGCCAGACCAATGAGTGGATTGATTTAGTAATCACATACCTTAATCCCATCATCATACATTCTAGATTCAGCCGCCTCTGAAAAAGCCCCACCTATGACCGCATGAGGCTTTGAGGGCAACATCTAGGCACAAAATGTAACACACAGTAAAGGCAGGAGAGATTGAATGGGCTCTTTTCATTCAATTGAGGTAGTCAAAAGGACAGCCTGGGAGAGGTAACTTTGGAGTTCTGACAGGAGTGGTGAAGGAGCCAATTCTAATTCTAGAAGAGCCCTCCGGGCAGAGGGAACCCCAGATGAAGACTCTGGCAAAAACAAAATAGTGCCACCTCTCTCTCTCCCACTGGCAGAGCTCCCTGAGAGCTGAGACTCTGCCCGCTTTGCTCACTGCTGTGTCCACCATGCCTAGGACATGTTGACACACCAATAAAAAGATGAAAAGATGGAAGGATGAAAGGATGGACAATGTGCACTGGGCAATCAGGAGTCAACTCCCCCAAATCATTACATTCCTTCCCTACCTGCTGACAGTGAGGGACAGGATAGGAAGGAAAATAGCAGGAGATTTAGGACCCGGGTCCTGGATGGACAGATCAGTTACCTTGGTTGACTCTAGGCACCTAATATGAACCACATGCAGGCATCAGGATTAAATTATTTAATGTCTGCAGAGATCTTAACACCCACAGCACAAAGTATGTGAGAGAAGCGGGCTATTGTTAATGTTACTATTCCAATCAATTGATAATAAACTATGAATCTATATTTATGTCCACTTGGACCTGGCCTATTATTTATTTGTATTGAATTTATAAACCACCAAGCAGATATTCATGTCATGAATCTGCCAAGAAGCAAATCTAGGCAGCCTCATTAATACGACAGATCTGCTTTGGTTCATCTCATGAGACTCTGGACCCTCAACCCCTTTCCTTGATGCTCGGAGGAGAAGGTGGTCTCTGGCCCTTTGGTTACTTTGTTTTTTGCCTGAAGGAAGAAAATGCAATCTAGCATAGAACTTCCTCAACAGGGGTTCCCTGTTCTTTCCCCACGGTCCTTTCTCCTTGCCCTGGTCACTTAAACTCAGGGACCTAGACAAGGGGCTGCATTCATGGGAAGAGAGCATCATGGGCCCACAGTCCTGGATCTGGACTCCTCCTCCTCCCTCCGTATAGCCCATACCCTGTTGTTTACTGTGCATTTGGCCTTGGGTAAATGAGGTCAGATGAAACCAAACTCCCCCCGCCCCCAACAACAGTCACCTCACTTCCCTTTGTCAGACTCTCCGGTTGACCCTCAAGTGAACTGATTGTAAAGCTTCCATCCTTCAGGAAAACAGCTTAGTTTTCATGGCATTGGAGGGATGACTTTCCATGCTGTGGGTCTCCAGGGAGGGCTGGGCAAGGCTCCATCTTCCCTGCAGGGTCTTCTCTTCCAGTCAGGCAGCCGTCTTCTGTAGATGAACCAGCAGGTTCTTCCTGCACTGGTTATTGTAGACAACTTGCTTACAGGCATTTACATTGCTATAATAGCATTTCAAAGAGCTGTTTGGCCTTAAACATGTAGATTCTCTTGACCCAATAATGCCAGCCCTGGGATTTTATCCATAGAAAATAACTGGAGATGCATCTCAAAGTGTGCGTATAAGAACATTTATTCCAGTGCTAGTTATAATAGTTTTAAAAAACAGAAATAATCCATAAGAACTTAGTTAAATAATTTGTGGTACTTTCCTATAAAGGAATACAAGGCAATGTTTTTTTTGTTTTGTTTTTTTCTTTTAGGTGTCCTTAAAGCATGCTTAATGATGTATATGTCAGTCAGCTTTCTGTTACTGCCACAAACACCTGGGACAACTCCTAACAAAGAAAGTTTTATTTTGACTCCCAGTTTTCGAGTTTCCAGTGCATGACTGATTCCCCCTGTTGCTTTGGGCCTGTGGTTGGCACATCAAGGTAGGAACACACAGCAAAGCAAAATAGTTTACCTCATGGCCGGAAGTAAAAAGAAAGGAAGAGGGAAGGGGCTGTGGTCTCACTGCCCCCGGCAAAGGTGTGCAGACGCCCAATTACCCATCAGGTTCTACCTCGTAAGTTTCCACAACCTCCCAAGTGCCAAGCTGGGGATAAAGCCTTTAACAGATGGGTCGTTGGGGAACATTAATAAACCATAACCATAGCACTATGCCTGGTGGAACTCCCTTTGCCCTCCAGATTTATTCTCCATCATCCAGGCCCCTGGCCTTCTGACTCCCCTGGGTTTGTCCAAAGGGCAGCACAGTAGGAGGTGAGAGAAGGCAGTTATTTTGTTCCTGGGCTTCTTCTCTACTTAAGGCAGTCAATTTTGGTGGGGATCACTGCCCCCTCACACATGCACGCGCACACACACACACACACACACACACACACACACTTGCCCTTCCTGTCCCCACCTTCAGGTTCAGTACATGCGCAGGTGTAGCAGCAGGAACAGCTTCTTAGTGTGTTCATCCCAGGCGCCCTCCAGCTGCCCTCTCCCACCCCCTGACCTGTCCTGAAGAGGCTCAAGGGAAACCTGTGTCCTGCTGGGGCCCTGACTGATGCAATGCAGGAAAATAAATAAATAAAAAGCTTACAGCGTAAAGTTAAGTGGTGGAATTAGGCTAGAAAGTGGTACAATTCAACTCTGTACATACATAGGTAGACTTAGGAAATGGAAATATCTACACATTGGGGGAAATGACCAGAAGGAAATATACTGGGTGCTTCACTGTCATTGCCTCGGAGTTGTGATTGTAGGTGATTTTTCTTGTCTTTTTTTTTTGTTTATAGTTTTGTGTCATGCACATTCTTGAAAAGAATTGGGTATCACCTTCAAAGTGAAAGAATATTTAATCTACATTTTAAAACAAAACTAGATAAGACAGAAGAATTAGCTATTAATTGACAAAAGAATTGTGGTATAATGACCTATCAGTCATCTGCAAATAGATTTTGCATAAATATTTTTGCATAAATATTGATTTAAAAGGAGGTATAAATACCCTGATAGGATTTCTTCCTAGGCCTTGACTGCTCTCAACTGTGTCTTATCTAATGCTGAGCTACCTTCCAACCCTTTCCAGTGCTTAACAGAGCTCCTCGCTAGTGCTGGGATCTTTCAGAAGTGGCACTTGTCCTGCCCATGGTTTTGTGCTTGTGTCTAATTGTGCTCAGTGTGGGGATGAGGGAGCAGGGGCCTCAAATCCAGCTGACAGGTGAGGCCCCAGGGAGCCAGTCCTTTGACACCCTCCGAAGGATACCCTTACATATTGTTTCACATTTATTTAGTAGGAATAAAGGAAAATCTGACTTTCTGCTAGTAAAAATCATATGCCTTACAGTTTCTCTTATAAGAGAAACCCAAATTATAAATAAAAAGCAAAGTAAAAGATAGACAATAGGAAGTAGAGAGATAGATCTTTCCCAAATGGGAAGGGAATCCAGAGATGGAGGGAGTGGAAAGAGAGGGCAGGAGAGGAGATTGAAAAAAGAATTAAGGTGAGTTATGTACATGTACTAACTCCACACAAGGAGTGCAGATATTACATACTGCAAACATGTACTAAGAAAAAAGAAAAAAAAATCATATGTCTCTGTGCTTAAAAATAATAAATGTAATATAAATATCAAACACAGCATAATAGGTTGACTCATTTGAAATAGTCTTTCTTTCACAGTTTTCCTAACACCCTTAAACAGGGACAGATAACTACTGATCCACTTAGGTCAGAAATAATACATACATGGATGTGGTTACAAAGACTTTCCGAAGTTGAGCTGGGGAGTATAGCTCAGAGGTTGAGAGCACTACATGCTTAGCACCAAAAAAAAAAAAAAAAAAAAAAAAGTTTAAAAGTTGTTTTTCACTTTTGGGGGCAGGTATATGGTGCTGGATTTTCTTCAGATTTCTTTTGAATCTTTCAACCAGGTTATGTCTTTAGAGACATCCGAAAGAGTTTAAATTTTTAAGAGAGTAAAATTAGTTACCTATCCAGGGCTCATTGTGCAAGACTGATTTGCAGAGTGTCAGCCCCAGAGCCTTCCCTTTAGCTGTGAGGTCGAAAGTGGCATGGAATAGCACCCGGTGCTTGACTGAGCCAGTCGTAATGGTGACAACAAATCACCAAGCCTTGTATAATGATGCTACGTGCCAGGCTGAGTACCACTTAATCCTCAAAACTGGTACTGGGGTGGGGGTGTAGTACAGCGGTAGACTGTGTGCTTACCATGTATGCATCCTGGGCTCGATCTCCAGCACCCAAAGAAAGAGAGGGAAACGTGGCACTAGTATAATCCTCATTTGATGGACAAGGGCACAGAGCTCAGAGAGGTGAAAGGAGTTGCCTGCGGTCACACGTCCACTAAGTTCATTTGAACCCTGCAGATTGGCAGCAAACCAGGCTCCAAAGCCGCCAAAGCTTTCCGAACACATCACTCTCTACTTTATGTTTCTCTGAAAGATGCTTTGGCCAGAGTTTCCAGGTCGCAGGTCATATCAGGAGTCACGCGTGGAACCCCGAGTTAGCTGGCGCCGTGTTTCTGATATGCCCCTGTGATCGCATAGCACCCCTCATACACTGGTGGCTGGGACAGACGCCCAGCTCTTCAGCCCCTAAATCCCGCTCTGCTGGCCTCCAAGCGTCCAGATCACGGCCCAGGAGGGAGGGAACCTCTGACTCGAGCTCAGCGGCAGAGCCAAGAGAAGCTGCATCCTGCCGCGCCCTGCACTTCGTGTTCCTGACACGGTCCGCCTTCCGGTGTGTGGAAGGAGAGAACGGTGTCGTCTTTAGGCGCCCTTTGCAGTGATCAGGTTCCTCCCCATCAGTTAGGAGTTCCTCCTGCAACCAGAAGCCCTCACCTCCCTCCCAGCTCCAGAGGTGATGTGTTCACTAATTACCTTCATCTGCAAAGAGTGCATGTCTCCAAGCAGCAGGCCCGCAGCAGGACTTTCGAAAAACCTGCTGCAGGTTAAAAAGCAGACCTGCTTTTAATTTATTAAAAGACTTGGCATTTTTTCCCCCACTGAGCATTTTAAAATGCAATTAGACAAAATGGAATAATAATCCGGCAAATGCACTCTGGAGGCATTCTTGCTCCCACACCTTTCCGTTCCTGGCCTTTTATGCAGGGACCACATGCCTTTGACTGACATTGTTGGCCTTTTATGCCCATCCTCACCTGGGTGAGGATGACCGGGGTGCTCTGGAACCAGCCACTGGATTGTCCTACCACCCTTTCGAGATACCAAAGGGCCTGCCCTCCAACAGCCCCGAACTACACTGGTCAGTTTCCTTGTTTGGATGTTTAATCAAATTTTTCCCAAGACCAAGCCTAGACATCTGCATGTTTAACAGGTTTTTTTGTTTGTTTGTTTGTTTTTTGTTTTTTGGTTTTTTTTTTGGTAATTGTGATGCCCAGAAGCATTTGTGCATGCTATGGCTCCTGGAAGCAGGTCCCTATCTACTTCTCCCACCCTTGAATCCCTGGCTCCAACAGAGTATCTGGGGCATGAAAGTGCCACGTGACCATGTACCACACAAATGAATGGAATTTCGTGAGATATGGTAGTGTTTTATGAAAGACCAAAAGGAAGAGCAGTCCCCTCTCATTGCCAAGAGAATGAGGAAAAGGAATTTGAGGATGTATTGGGGACCTCCGAATTTTAATTTTGTCAACACACTTACGTAAATATAGTGCATGGAGATTTTGTGATGTGCATACTTATGCTGTGGGAGTACTCGTGTACCCCAGGAAGAGAACCCTCACACTCTTATTGACTATTGGCCCATCACCACTGGCATCAGCAGAATAGAAAGACAAATGACAGACTGAGCTGCAAAAGGGTAAGATTGTGCCTGGGATGTAGACTTCTTTGTCGTAAATTTCTAAAGAGGCAAGAGTGTGTGGTTCTGTGATATTTATAAGTCTTCAGGTGGTATTGCAGTCTCCCCCACCCATCCCAAGCCTGGGTCAGGATACCCCTTCTGGTGCCCACAGGGTAGTCCTTGTGCACAGCTGAGCATGTTATCTTATTAAAATGTGCCTGTTTTACTCACTTTTTGTCACTGTGACAAAATGTCCTAAATAAAAAACACAAATGGAGGGAAGATTTAGTTTGACTCGTGGTTTCAGAAGTTTTGGTTCATGTTCACTTGGCCTTTGTTGCTCTGGGGCCTGTGGCCAGGCAGCACATCATGTTGGAAGTGCATAGCAGAAGAAACTATTCACTTCATAGCTGCCAAGAAGCAGAGAGAAAGAACAGAAAGAAGCCAGGTCCCACAATCCCCTTCGAGGGCACATCCCCAATGACCTAACCTCCTCCCATAAGGCCCCACCTCTTAAAGATTCCACTCAATATTGCCACTGACTGGGAACAAAGTCTTCAACAAAGGGATTCTGGAGGGACACTCTAGATCCAAACTTCTACAGTACCAACGCTCCTCTCCGGGCTGGAACACCTGGGGTATTGGTCTCTGCCTTATTTGCCTTTGTAGTCCCCAGGCCTTGCGTGGTGCCTGTTCGCGTCTAATGAGTTCTCTGCAAATGTTTACTGAATCCATCCACCCACCTACTGACATGGATTTCTGTAATTAAAACTGTCTTCGTTGTGCTGGGATTGTTAGCAGCAGAACAGTGAGTTCAAAGCGCATCGTGAGCCTCAGAAGAGAAGCTATTGCTACTTTACCGCTTCTCGCTGTCCTGTCCCCTTATGCACCTCAGTCCTTCCGTGATTTAGTGGGCAGCCAATCAAATGCAGTCTTGTTTTTCATAAAACAAATTAGCCAGTTTGAAAAGGCTCGGAGTAAATTCCTCGCCCAATCAGGACACTCCATGCTGGGAGGGAGAAACCGGATTTGAGCGACTGCCACTTGAATTCTTTCTCCTCCCTTCCCTCCTTCCTTCTTCTTCCTTGTTTCCCATCTTCTCTTCCTTTGGTCCAAATCTCCACCTCGACACTGTGTCTGAAAAGTTCAATTTATAAAATGTAAACGGACATAATCACCTAGGCAGCTTGTTCGGATCTCAAACCTCGTAGCATTTCCCTGGCCCAAAAGTGCTTTCTGCTGGAAGGTGCACCAACTGGCTGTCCACAGCCTACGAGAAAAGTCCTAGACATCTGCACATGTGACTCAGACTCCCCTCCAGCTGCGTGAATATTGCTACATGTGTGCGATTCTCCTTCAGCCATAAACAAGGCCAGCTTCCCATCTGGCTGCCTCTGAACTTGCTCACTGGCCCCTGAAATTCCACATCCCTGCCAGAGACTGTGTCCTCAGCACCTCCGAGCCAGGGGCTTTGCGCTCGGTGGGTTGACGCTTCCAACATACCTGAGATAAGTAAGAGAAACCTCAGGTCTGAATTTCTGGCTTCTCACTTCCAAGGAGGAGAGATTGGCAGGGCTCCCGTTGCAGTGACCAGTCATCTGACACTGAAAGATGTTTGCCGAACTGGACATGTGTGTGCCAGGTAGTGTGCAAGGTGCCGAAACTAGTGGCAGGTTGCCCGGTCTCATGCCTGGGAGCAGGAAAAGTGCATATGGATTCGGTCATTCCCTACCAAGTGCAGATGTGGTTCTCACCAGACGGGCCAAGACCTAAGAGTACATAACAATTTGAACATCCAAGTCCAGAGCATGGTTCACAGACTGTCTCTTATGGTATATTAGTTAATATCTTATTAGTAGGACAAAATGCCTGACACCAACAATTTAAGGAGGAGAAATCTATTTTGGCACACATTTTAGAGGGTTAAGCACATTGTTATTTCTTCAAGTCTGAAGCAGCATAGTGGGAGGGCCTAGAGGAGGACAGCTTGGCAGCTAGGAAGCAAAGATAGAGAGGAAGGATCTAGGGACAAAAATATGCCCCTTCAGGTCATCCCCCAGTGACTCCCCTCTTCCAACCAGGCCCCACCTCCTAACAGCACCTGCAGCTATGAACTGATCACAGAAGAATCCATGGATGTGTACGGTGTCCCCACAAGCCAAATGCCTTCTCGAAGCCCCACCTCTGAATCCATGAACTTATATTTGTATCTAAACCATAATACATGGTGACAAAATATAGGGATATCTTATGCCAAGCAGTATTTGAGACATTCACTAAAACATTATTCATGGTCATTTCTCTGAAACTCAAACTTAGCTGGATGTTTTCTAGCTTTGTTTTCTAAATCTGGCAAGTCTACCAAGGAAACCCATGACCACTTCAGGAAGGACACTCGTTTACTTCCTGCCACTACCAGTAACCTTGATCAGCTGGCAGTGCTGCCCCAGGGGCCTGGAATAGGGTCAGCTCTGTTCAAAGGAAGAGAAATACTCCTTTGAAAAATGACTTTTATTTGGGACTTCCATTTGGTTGGGTAATTATTATCCAGGAAGACCTATGGAAGAAGAAATAAGTCCACTTTTCTCTTCTCCATGCCTTTCTGAGCCTTCAGAGAAGTGGATTATTCTATAATGAGCGGGACCACTCTTCCTTCCCTCGTTGGGCCAGTATTTTCTAGAGTTAGTTTGCTAGGGTTGCCTTAACAAAGTACCACTGCACAGTGACTGGTTTAACCAACAGGCCTTTATTGTCTTTCGGTTCTAGAGATAAGAAGTCCAAGGTCAAGGCATCGCAGAGTTGTTTGGTTCCTTCTGAGACCTGTGAGGTAGGGTCTGGTTCAGGCCTTTTCCTTAACTCTCAGTTGTTTGCTGGCAATCTTTGGTGTTCCTTGACTTGTAGAAGCATCACCCCCAATTCTGCCTTCATCTTCACATAGTGTTCTTCCTGTGTGCGTCTCTGTGTCCAGCTTCCCATTTTTATAAGGACATGAGTCATATTGGATTAGAGCATAGCCACAGGACTTCACTTTAACTCAATTACCTCTGTTGTGACTCCATCTCCAAATAAGGTCATATTCTGAGGTACTAGGGATCAGAACTCCAACATGCTTTGGGGAGGGTACACTTCAACCCCGAACAGTGTGCCAGGATGCTGTACGCATCAGCATTTGCTAGGAAGAGTGGCAAACATCTCGAGAGTGCTCACGTAGCATCGGAGACTGTGGTTTGGTTTTCTTTGCTGGCTTTGGGTTGGTAATGATTTAAGGCCTTGGAGTAATGGAAGATAAACTGCTTGTCACTGCCCACTCTGTGTTCCGGGAGATTGCATTTCTGTGTGAGGCCGCCCCGGCATTGCCCTGCAAAGGGCTTTTCCATTATGTTAAGAGCTGGTAGTGACAGCCACCATTACCATTCAGCCCTTTGACCTCTCTGGGCCCCCTTTCCCTTCACCCTGAGCACTTCCCTTTGACCTTCCAAGAGGTCACATCAGGTCTATTTTCCCCAAGAGACCTTTTCAGGTCCTTGCATGAGGCAGGGGGAACCCTGTGATACTTTTCTTGGAGCAGCACGGTCGGGAGGGAAAGAGGGAATGAGAAAGGGGCTTTGCTTGTGGATCGCCGCCTTCCCTTCCAACCCGACTAGAATAGAAGGAAATGAGATAACTACCCTGGGAGAATAAGACAAAATTCCTTGTCATCCTGGGCCCTACATTCTCATTTATTTATTAAGCAATGATTGTTTTCTTCAAGGAGTTATGTATCTTGCTTTTCTGGGCACACTGTCCATTACTAAAGAAATGAAGGGAGACAAGGAAGAAAGATCTACTTTTTGGCCATTTCTTTGTGGGGTGGGGGATGCTTTTCTATGTCTCTGTCATCAGGGAGAATGTTTTTGGAAGCCTGTCCAGGAAATTTGGTTCTAAAAACAGCCTGCTAATTTGAGCTTCTCCAGGGCTGGCTGATGTAACAACACTGACGTGATGTTTAAAAGCAGTAGCACTGAGGCCACGGAAAGTGCCTGGGTTGGTTTTTTGGGGCTGTCATAACAAAAGCACCACAGACAGAGTGGCTTCAACGACAGAAATATGTTTTCTCAGGGCTGTGGAGGCTGGATGTTCAAGGCCAAGGTGTTGGTGGGGTTAGTTCCTTCTGAGGCAGCTCCCCGTGGCTTATAGGTTGCTACTTTCCCTCTTTCCTCCATGCTCATCCCTTTGTATGTGTGTCTGAATTTCCTCTTCTTAGAAGGACACCAGTCATAAGGGATTAGGACTCACTCAGTGACCTCCTTTTAGCTTTAATTATCTCCATAAAGAGCCTGTCTGCAAATACAATCACGTTCTGAGGTCTTGGGGTGTACGAATGAACTTGTAGGAGGGAGGCACACGGTTCAGTCTATAACAGTGGCCCTTTAGAGGGTTCGGGGGTGACTTGAATCTCAGACTTGACTCTGCTTTGGAGTAAGTAGCCTTAGAGAAGAGTATGGGTTGGGTATTTTTTGGTTGTCAACAACAGAAAAAAAAAAATCCAGGCTCACTGGAGCAGCAAGGGAATCAAACAGGATGCTACAGAGAACACATGATCTGATGGAAGGCTGGAGAACAGGCAGGAATTCCGGCACCTCAGGAAGGGGAGGCTCGAGGCCCAGAAACTGTGGTGGAAGATGATCTAGCAGGACTTGGTGGCTGCGATGGTGAACTTGGGAGTCCCAGAGGACATCTGCTCCTTCACCACTGTGGAGGTGGGGGCAGAAGGAGGGGGAACCCAGACCCTGCGCCTCAGTGATGGGAGTTAGGGATGTGGCTTTACATCCCTTGAAGACCATCTAGAGTCAAGGGGAAGGGTCCCTCCAGGGAAAATCAGCAGCTGTCAAAAGAAAAAGTCCACGTAGCAAATACCTATCACACCACTTGTTTTCTTGCTGAAAAAGGCAAGGCTACACTGCACCATCTCTGTTGCTCTGTCTTCATTAAACATTTACCAAAGCTCTCGCACCTGTTCTTTCCTGAGTTTTTCACCTTTCTTTGTCAGATGGGTGTTGAGATTTTCACTCATGGTTTTTTATTGCCTGCAGTTTCTCCCCAGTGTTCCCTGCAGTGAGATGTTGCTCTCTGAATACTCAGGAAGGTCACCAGGCTTCTGCTGCTATAAAAAACCAGAGTGAGCAGCTTTCTGGTACAGATCAGTTTATTAATGTCTTCTTTGTGATTTGTACTGGTTGTAAATATTATATTCATTATAAATAATAATTCAACCTGCCATTCTTTCTCTGGTCCTGGGTTACCTTGTCTATAAAACACAAGGGCTGAATTAAATGATTATTAAAGTCTATTTCAGCTCTAGCTCTGGTGGGTTCCATGAAAATTAAATTCCTCTGAATAGTCTGTGGAGTTTGTCTGTAGTAGGTACCCCCAAAGAACTTGGAAATGGGAAATGCAATTTCCCTTGTAGAGAAAAGTTATAAAACCGGCCAGCACCAGATCAAAGAAGATATATTCAAAGTCTCCTTAAACGGGCAGGATGGATTTCAGGCCAGAGCTGCCTAAATTGACAGCACGAACCTCTCTAGGGACAGAATGGTCTGTCAGAAAGGGATGGAGCCTCACAGACCGGTAGGCAAGGAGAAGGAGGAGGGTGCTACAGCCAGTTTCAGTTCTGGCAGAGATAAGGCTGGGGTGAGGGTGCCTACAGGGTGGTGTGGGGCTGACTTCTTGCCTCCAGCTTCGTTATGCAGAGGGGAGGAGTACACAGATACTCCTGGATTCATGTCTGGATGCCCTTAAGAGGGGATGAGAGTCAATGAATCTAACAGCCCACATGGCAGGGACACCAACAAACAGGAAGGTCTGCAGCTGCAGCTGAGCAAGGCTCTCGGGTCCGCAGTCTACCCAGACTTACCTGCAGGGAGTGGCTGGGGGTCTGTGGGGTCCTGGCATGGGAACGGCTGAGAGTACGAGCAGGCTACTTATCCATCGGCTCAGAAATATTTTAATACTTGCATAACTTAGCATGTTTGAATCATTCCGTTCTTTCCTTTTCTCTGATTCCAGCTCAGCCAGCAGCCCCTAGTTTTGAATGCAGGTTCTTGTGCTTCTTCCTATGAGAAAAAAGGGCCTGGCTGGCTTAACTGATTGGAAGATGACCATGCTTTTCAAGGCAAACAGAATTTCTGCTTCATCAGTCTCTTAGGAGCCTGCTTGCATTGATCAGTGTGAACTCACCTTGGAGGAGAGAAATCCACTGTTGGCTTGCCGACAAAGTCAACTTCCTCAGTTGAAATAAAGGGAGGGGAGTCCTAGACTTGCCCCACGGAACTGTGTCTTGAAACAGTCAGCTAGGCCCTCTTTCCAGCTTAGCATCCCTGCTCCAAGGACTCTCTCAGTAGTTTTCCACAGGCTCTCTGGCTGAATTTCCACAGCATAAGAAAATTCAACCGTCACTGCATCAGCATGACAGAGTGATCTTCCTCGAGTCTCTTCTTCCCTCTTTTCCTTCTTCCTTTCTTTCCTCTCCCTCCTCCCTTTCCTCCCTTGCTTTTTCCTTCCATCTTTCTTGTTTTTTTGCAGGTTTTATTTTAGTAGCACAACCTTAATTTTCAAACAGCCTCACTGAGGACCCGCAGCTCCAGCTGCACACACACACATGTCAGGCAGCTGCCCTTGGGTGACTAACGGACCCCTGGGACATAAGACATCCGGAGAGCACCCTGATGCCCTGCTGTGCTCTCTACCTGCTCCTCCCACATGCCCCTTCATCGCTCAGGCCCAAGCCCTATAATCACTCTATGCCGAGGCCCTATCTTCTCGAGCCCCGGCCACCACCGGCTCTCCCCTGGGTTATTGCTGTAAGCTTGTAAAGGTAGCCATGGATCCATTCCTGCTCCTCTACCACACTCATTCTCTATGCAGAAAAGTAACACATTTCAATGTGAGTCAGATGGTGACTGTCGCCTGTCCTGCATGCTCTGACATTTCCTGTCACACTTGGAGTTTGAATTCCTTACTGTGGTCTACCCGGCTCTCCTCCACATAGCTTCCTGGCACCCCAGTGATGGAACTGGAAATGGCTCCTTCACCCCACTCTCGTAGCTCCAGACACACTGGACTTATTGTTGGTCCCCAAACACGTCGAGCTTGTTCTCTGCTTTATTCGTTGCTGCCTCTGCTTAGAGCCCTGGGTGCCCTTCGAAGGGCTTGCATCCTTTGCCCCAGCGCGATCTCCCCTCTCCACCTTTTGAAAACAGCCTGCCTCAGTTCTACTTCCTAGCTCCGAGGTCCCCACACGCATCACATCCCATAGCGGACCCTGCAGCACACCACTCACAGCTCCCTCCAGGACCGAGGGCTGGTCCAATCCTCTGGTCTCAGTGGGGACAGTTCACCTTGTTGGCCCTCCTCCCAGACTCTACAACAAGATGTCCAAGGCTGCTTCCCTGTCCCTTCCCGTGTACCATCCCAGAAAACTCCTGCAAATCTCCATTTCAGACTCTACTTCCTGCAGGACCCGACCTGTGGGCCTCTATCTACACTCGTGTGGGTCTCTGTACTTGTTCAGTTTCTGTCTCCCAGCCAAGTTCCATGTCCCTCAGAATAGGGATATTCTGTGCCTCCTTCATCTGTTTCCAACCCAAATGCCTGGTGTGGTGCCGGGACACAGTGGGAGCTTAACTGATGCTGAATGAATGACTATCTCCCCAGGATATGGAGGACAAAAGTGAAAGTGCCTTCTTAAAATTTTGTATGTGTACAGCGCGGTGCTCCTTCTGTCGCCCTGAGCGCCCCCTACTGAGCAGCACCTGAGATGCCTCGCGGCACCGTGGAACAGGGCTGACTCTGGAAGGGGAAAAGCCAGGCTCGGAGCCAGGCTCCGTCATGCACGAGCCCTTCACAGGATCCACTCCCTGGGGAGAAGCAGCTGGAAGAATGAGAAAGAACAGAATTAGCCCATCTCTCTGAAGCCGAGGACAGACCCCAGAGACCTGGAGAAGGCTCCAGGGGACCTAGTTCCAACGACATTCAGAGTGGAGGAGAAGATCTCTGACCTCCAAACCCCAAGTCGGGGTGGTCCCATCTTGCCACCTGGAAGGGAAAGTCCTTGGGTCCTGCCTGAGGCCAGTCCTGCTGGCCCACATGGGGCCAAGTTTTATCCCAGTGGTACCCAGGAAGCCACGGAGCTGATGACAGCTCCTTTCCTCCTGGCCCTCTGTAGCCAGTCTCCTTCGCTACTGGAATATTCCATGCGCCATCATATGAGGTCATAAAGAACACTTCCAGATTCAGATGACAGAGATGACTTCACACAAATCTTCATGATCTATTTATTCTGTCCTGGTCTCTTTCCCAGTTTGCTTCCACACTGGATAGGTTATTTTTCTGCTTTAATCAAGTATTTTTGACAGAGGTCATCAGAGATCTTTAGGTCTCCTGACTTCTTGCCTGGCAGAAGCCTGTTGGGTTGAAGTCCAAGGATGCTGGGAAAGCGTCCCCCAAATCCACATGGCTGGAGGTGTTGGCAGAGCCCTGCTGGACGAAACCCCCGTCCTGCAGGGGGCTGAAGGGAGTTCGCCTGCCCCAGGTGGAGAGGTGCTCCATTAGACTCTTCTCCCCTGGGGTGGCCTGAGCCATTGCTATCCACAGCTTAGGCCCCCACTTCCTCCAGGAGGCAGCCGGGACAAACGTCATGCTGGGTCCCAGGAAGAGTCTCCAGTCATTTCCTGCCTCTGAAGCTCTGTTACGACGCAAGAAGCAAATGTTATCCATGGTCAACCCACAAATGTCCGGTGGCACTGAGGTGGTCTGGATATGCATGCAGCAGTCTTGAAGGCTCATTGCACTCACGGGCAGACTGGGCTTGGCCTCCGAGGCTGCTCAGTGTTGACCATGGCCTAGGAGGCAGGAGTAGCCAGGAAAGATAAAGAGGCCCGAGGGGCTGAGCGGAATGGGGAACGGCCAGCCAGAGATGGCAAATCCTCTGCAGCACAGCAGCCATGCAGCCAGTCCTGGGGGAGAGCTATCTGAAGACCTGTGGGATGCCAGTGATAGCGACTGATAAGCAATATCCTCATAGAAAAGCAGATAATGCTTCATCTCTGCTATGAGTAAACTAGTTTTACACCATTCTCTATTCTCAAGAATAAAACCATTACTGGAGCATAACGTCCTCATCAGGGCACGAGGCAGGCCCCCAAGTTCCATTCTCAGTCTTGGCGTTTATTTAGTGGGTGACTTAGCAATCTTAGGCAAGTCCTCCTGACTACTTTTTAATTAAAAATTTAAAAAAAATTTTAGGCCTTATAATCACCATTTGTTAATGCCCCTTGTGGGCCAAGCCCTGTCCCAAGAGCTAGAAAAATAGTGCCAAACAAGCAGATAAATGCACATTCTTCCTGCAGCCTGTACCTGCTAACAGTCACACAGGGGACACTTCCACCATTTTACAGAGGAGGCCACTAAGATTGAGCACATTTAAGTTTCGTCATATCTGTCCACGGTATTCCTGTGTTTAAGTCGCTGCCTCTTGGTATAAACCTACCCTGCGGTACTCCGCTCTGTAACGTGACGCTGGGGCTTGGGTCCCTAAACCAGTTTATTTAGCACGTGCTAGCTGCTCCCTGGGAGGACCTCACCACAGGAGGTGCTAGAGAGAGAGACTGGGAGGCTGGAGAAGAGGAGGGACCTTCTCCCTCTCCGGGGCTGCCCTCTGCTTCTGACCTCTGTGGACATCTCTCCAGCCCACTGGCCCTGCCTGGCATTTGCTATGTATTCCAGGAACAGAAGCTCTTGCCCCTCTGAACCCTCTGAGGCCCCCCACCCTCAGATCTGAGTCAGGCTTCATGGGGCCATTCTGTCCTCCAAGCTTCTAAGTGTTTCCCCTTCCAATGTCTTCTCTTGCTCCTGCAGCCCTCGGGTGGGAGCAGCTTCCTGTTGCTACATTTGGGCTCCCTTAGCATTCTCTTTTCCCCCTTCAGTTTTCTAGCAAACATGCCTCACGCCCACCTGATAGACTTTAATGTAAAACCCTCCTGGTCAGAGCTGGGGGTGTAGCTCAGTGGTAGAGCACTTGCCTAACATGCACAAGGCCCTGGGCTCAACCTCCAGCATTGCAATACATACATACATACATACATACATACAATAGACATAATAAAATCTTCTTGGTCAAAATAGCTGTTGTGGTCCCTGTCTGCCGCCTGGGTCCTGCCTAAGGCACCTGTGGTCCCGCAGCTGAGAGAAGAGCAGAGCCAGGGCCTCGTCCGAAGCCGGCCTGAAGTACTCCATGACCTCTGCTCTGCCTGCTTGCCTCCCAGTGGCGGCTGTGGAGCAGTGGGAAAGGGGCCTGCTCGGATCCCCAAGGCCTCCAGGAGCGTCTGGCTCACCCTCTTTCATGAGGAGAAGGAAGACAGAGTCCAGTGGTCACTGTCCAGGAAGGGTCACTTGTTGCTAACAAATGATGTCATTCTGTAACAGTGCCCTTGCCTGTCCATTACCCTGCTGAGGGCAGATTCCACTCCATGCATTTGCCATAGCTGTTTCTCGACTTCTTTCCTGCAGGTGGGACCTGGGATTTGGGGCAGGCAGAGATCTTCTGGTCTTGGGTAAAGTAGACCCTTTGCCAAAGACCAGGAGATAAATCGTGACTGGTCTCAGCCAGCCAGCATGAGGGGTTATCTCCCTCTCCTCTTTGCCAGGGATCAGGGCATGAGATGGACAGACAGAAAGAGGAACCTACAGGGGCTTCCTTTGTGTGAGGAAGAAGTTGCTACCCAATCCCTTCCCTCTAAGTTGGAGCTCCAGCAACCATCTTGGGACCATGAGACAACAATTCCATGGGTGAAAAGTCCACAGTTAAAGGCAGCAAAGACTTAGAAAAGAACCAGGATTCTTCATGGCACTCCAGAGTCCTGGTCCCTGCTGTGTGCAAACAAAGCATCCCCACCAGTACGAAATAACCATTCCAGATCAACCGGGGCAATCGCCGTGGTCGCCACCTATCAGCCCGCATGCCTGCTGCTCGGAGGCTGCACCCCGGAACAGTCCCTGCCCTGCCAGCTGTGGCCACGGGTTTGCTTGCAGCGGTGGCTCCCAGCTCTGCATATGCACCCTGCATCATCTGAGGCGGGCTCGAACACAGCCCTCAAGCAGCAGGGATCTGAATAAAAGCCCTTGTTTCAGAGCTCAGCACTATTTACTCAGCCCTGGCAGAGCAGAGGACCAGGAGGACTGAGCACTGTAAAATGCTTTCGGCACTGAGGCCTGAAATCGTGTTGGAGGACAGGCTGCAAACCTGCTACTTGATGTTTAGAGTCGTCTTCCTGCCCTCAAGTGTCCAGGCTGACCATGGTTTCTATCTTATATGCATAAGGTGTGCTTACTCTTCTAACCAAATCCATCAAAGCTCAGCTTAAATGCCGCCTCTATTTTCTTTAATCTCCAATTTTCTTTTCTTGCTGGGAGTGAGCTTTCCAGCCTTTACATCACTGCAACAATTTATACTCATTACATGAGCTAGAATTTTCTATTTTATGTATTTTTTCCCTTTCTCTTACATAATTGAGCAATGACTCTCTACCGGGGTAGGACGTATTTGGCAATGTCTGTAGACATTCTTGGTTACTACTATGGTGATGCTACTGGCGTTTGGTGGGTACTGCTATAAACATCTTAGAATGCATCAACAGACCCCCAAATATCAATAGGTATAAGATCAATAAACCTTGTGTTAGACTATGGGCTTCCTATAGGCAGAAACCATGCTTCCTATTCTTTTTATTTTCCATAGTACACGACTTTGAGATAGAATCTTGTTCAATTACTTTAAATAAGTGACCATAAGTATTTACTATCCATTTGTAGATCTTGTTCTGAACCTGTATGTCCATGCCTGCTACACAAAGGGTGATGTCTCATTGGCATCGCCCACATAATCTCTCAATAGCCACCATGTGTACCATCTACGAGGGCTGATGGCCATGGTAACCTTTCATTATTGATATTCTCTGAGACACCCCTGCATTGTTGGACTTCATGAAGCCAAGTCACAGCTCATATTCTCTCAGGTCCTTACAGAAATTCCTTCACTAAGCTACGCTTTAGTATAGTATGTCTTCTGTCTTTATAGATGGTCAATAAAGTAGCACTCTGTTTTGGACTCTTTTATGGAACTTCAGCTAGCAATATTTCACTCCACCGTGGCACTGGAAGGTGACCTTCACCTAGCCCCTCCTTTTTGAAATGGGGAGAGTAAGGCTGTCCGTGTCACTTCACATTCTATAACCAAGGACTCAGGGATGAATCCTTACCTTAGTTTAATTCCAGGGAAACACTTTGTCTCTGTAGATGAATATGTATGCTTTATATTGTCAGAAAACAAAAATCTATGCAACCCAATATGCTTCTCTTTTTGGTTTAGCTGTCAGAAAAGCTAGAACCAAATTGAATGCCTGAGTGTGGGAGTCTGCTCCATTCAGGCATCTGAAACCATCTTTTGCTTTCATCAGCAAGAATGTTCTCCTTAAATGCCTTCTCCAGAGCCCTCTTTTAATCCTTAGGTTGCCTTGAGTGTTTTAGAAGTAGGTAGGATACAAATCTTACCTTAAGAAAAAAAAGCCTCTTAATGCTAATCAGCGCCACCTTCTGTTGCATCACGTGGGCTTCTGGATGGAGGAGCTAGAGTGGGAATTCTGACTGCCGTTTCTCTTCTGTGTAACCGCGGGCCTCTTATTTAACCTGTCTTGAAATCAAAATAGCAGCATCAGAGGGTCGTTGAACAGATCAAAAAAGAAATGACACATCGATGCAGTAAACACCTTTCTGGGTCCGCCATAGAGTAGGTGCTGAATATGTCTAGTTCCATTTCAGCGCCCTCCCCACCTGGTTTACCAAGCCTGCAGTTTCCTGTTTATTCTGCTTAGCATCTGCTTCATCCTTTTTTGAGTAATAGTAACAATCCTTCACTTTAACATAGATTCTTGTATTTATCATTTACCTTCTCATTTAGAGGTAATGCAATGCATAAAAAGTTATCACTCTCTGTTCCTGTGATTTTAATGTTGAAGGTAAAGTTATATAAACAAGCAAACACTCCACTTGCTGGAAACGGAACTTCAGGCCTTTGATTGGCTGTAGAGTTGCTGTTTTTAGAGCTGGTGCTATGTGTTCTTCTACCACTTAGACTTCAGGGTGGCCTTGATGTCTCTCATTGTAAATATAGGGAGCATGGCCAAAAAACCAATTTGCTTTTCTTCTTGCCTCAGGATGGAATGGATTTAGAAGCCAGTGAAGAATATGAAATATTCTACATTTCTATCATTACATAGTTTCTCATTCGTTTAGAAGTCCTGAGGCCCTAGGAAAAGATTAAATAGTAGGAAGATCCCATTTGGAAAAAAAAAATAACTTAAATTTTAGAGTGGTTTGATTCTCAAAATTCCTCACAAGGAAAGCAGTAAAGAATTGAGACTCAGAGAGACATCAGAGCATGACCCCAGCTGCCACTTACTACATCTGATTCTCCAGGGCTACTTCCGATCCTCACTGCACCTTGCTCCTCATGTGCTTCCTTAATTACCAAAACTAGGTCCTCAAACCCACAGATCTTGACATTCTTTACTGAGTAAAGAGGAAGGCGTTGGGGACTAAAGGTGGTAAACTTTCCAGAGCTGTACTTTCCAATATGGTCACGAAAATTGAAAATCTAGCTAATGAAAATAGAATTTTCAAATGCCGTCCATCAGGTGCACTAGGCACATTGCAAATACCCAGCAGCCACCTGTGGCCATTGGCAGCCATATTGGATATGGCTGCCATAGTACAAGCATAGAACATTCCATCCTGCAGAAAGACCTACTCAGCAGTTCTGTTCCAGAGCTATTTTCTGCCTCCACTGTGACTGAAGTGAAATAAAGGTATCATTGCAAGTCAACCATTATTTACAACTCAAACAAGTGTTCTGTTCAGAGGAGGGACGTTGCTCAGGGGGTCTCTCTGTGGTGGCCCACCGCAGTCTTGGTTTTGGTGCCTGTCTGGTGTGTGCTCTATGCCTTTCCGGTAGTTGCAGAGAGCTGGTTGCCAGGGGAAGCAGGAGCCCTAGGAGAACCTGGTCATCATCTTTTACTCCAAATGTGTGTGGACATTTAGGGATGTGACTCAGTCAAGGAAGTGAGCAGTCAAGGAAATCTGGAAGTCCTGCTCTTAAAACATGAACTTTCCCAGTAGAGTCCCCTTCTAGCATGGGGCTCTGGAAGAAGTTCCAGCATCTACTCCAAGCAGGGAGGACAAAGGATCATTAGATTCCTGAAAGACCAGCCTTGCTTTACATTGCCCCTTTGGCTATTGATCATAAGACATTAATGTGTCCAAAGATGGAATTATTATGCACTTCTATGTTTTCTGACTTCCCAGGGAGGCTTCTACTTTATATATCTTGATACATAAAAACATACAGCAAAGTGCCTTGCTATTATCTCTCTGGTGTCTCTGAATCTAGACAGCGTTCCAGCTGACCTTGACTTTCCCTCATTCTCTGCACCTCCGGAAGCTCTGGCATCGAACAGGTCCCTTGCTGGTGTCTCCGTATGGTGCCTTTGAAGCTTAGGAAAATCTTTTTTCCTGATCTCAAAATAGCACCTCTGTGATCACCTGCGATGCCCAGGCTTCTGGCTCTGTCCTCCCCTTATTCACACAATGCCTGGCACACCAAATATGTCTTTCTCCTCCAACTTCACACTTTTCTCCTCCATACCTCGTTAATGATATCACTGCCATCGCCACTCCGTGAACTCTCACCATGTGCCACAGACAGTGGCTGGGGCTTCACAGGTGTTAAATTAATTCCTCACCTCCACAGCCACCACTTTGCTCCAATTCATCTTCATCTCTCACTTGGACCATTGCAAAAGCTTCCTGCAAGTTGCCTTTCTTCTGTCCTTGTCTCCTCTGGTCTGCTTTCGACAGAGAGGCCAGAAAGATTCTGTTAAAATGTGAATTTGGTCATGTTCTTCCCCCTCCTCCAACTATCCATTTTTCTGACTCAAAATAAAAATCAAAGTCTTTACAACAGCCTTTGGTACCCTGAATAATCTGCTGCACCTGCTGACACTGCTTTGAACACTTCTTTTACCCCTGCCCCTGCCTTGCTTTGAGCCAGCTGCCCTGGCCTCAGGACCTTTGCACTTGTATCCTCTCTGCCGGATAGTTGCATGGCTCGTTCCCTTGCTTCCTTTTGATTGGCTCAGATGGCTTTCTCAATGAGAACTTCTTTGGCCACTTTATTTAAAATTACACACACACACCATGCTTTATCTTCAGAGCAGCACTAATCTGTCATGTACTTACTTATTTACTTATTGTTAGTGTCCTGCAATTGAGACTCTAAGTACCACGAGAATGAGGATTTTCATCTGCTTTGTTTATTGGTATATTACCAGGCTCTAGTATGGTGCCTGGCACATAAGGTGCTCCATATGTGTATTTTTAATAAGTGCATGAATTTTCATATATCCTTAGATGACAGTTAACTCCTGTCTTATAGGTGGAAAACTGAAATCTGAGGTCAGGCAACCTGTCTGCCTGAGATTATGCAGTTGGTCCCTCAGACCTCAAAGCTCATCCGGGTCACCCAAAGTGTGCTCCCACCTGTGACAATGAACTGCCCTGCTGAGTCGGCTCTGGGCAGGCGCCTGCAGCCACCACACTGTACACTGTCCAGCCTCTGTGTCTTCGAGTGGGGGACCTCCAGAGTGTGCCAGCATCCACAAAGCAAGTCCAGCAAATCCCTAAGGTGCCAGGGTCTCACCAGGCAGAACTTCCAGATCCAGCAGCCCCTTCTTCTCATTTGGACCAGAAATACTTCTCAAGCTGAGATTCTGTAGCAACGCCGAGTGGGAGTCCACTGAGAGCTAGGGAAAGTACCACTCTACCGCTCAACGTGGGGGGGAGTAACAGGGTAAACTTTTGATTGTGATGTAGAATGGAGAGTGAAGATTCCAGGAAACAAAGATTGGACTTGTATCATACTTCTCTATAGTATGATTAAGATGTTCAGTTATCTAGTGAGTGATATAACAAAAAGTCAGCTGCTCTTTTTAAGAAAGAGTTTGGAACCATTGGTGTGCTTTTGTATCTTTGTTTTTGTAAATTATAGTAAGAAGCACATAGCATAAAAGTACCATCATAACTATATTTAAGTGTTAGTTCAATAGTGTAAAATATATTCATGTTGCTGTGCAACTGATCTCCAGAACTTCTTCACCCTCAAAACTGAAGCTCTGTACCTGTTAAACACTAATTCCCATTCTCCTTCCCCACCCTGAACACCATCATTCTACTTTCAGTCTCTATGAACTTGATTCTCTAGGTGCCCCAGAAAGGGACACCACACAGTATTTCCCTTTTAGTGACTGGCTTATTTTGCTTAGCATAATGTCCTTGGGCTTCATACGTGGCAGAGCATGGATACACCTTTTCTTTCTTTAATTCTTTCGTTCATTTCTTTCTTTCTTTCTTTCTTTCTTTCTTTCTTTCTTTCTTTCTTTCTTTCTTTCTTTCTTCCTACTAGGAATCAACACTCTAAAACAGATTTTGTTTTGTGTATGCTTCATTTGATTGGATTAGGTGTAAAGGCCAGAGGCTATTTTTAAAGATGTGTATCTTCTCATAAATAATTTATCTGCATTTATGATACTCAAAAATCATGCTTTGTTTACAACAACACCGTTCAAGCAGCGAAGCTTGCCACAGACGGATGCTTTTCTATTTAATTACACCTGTTCCATTAAAATAAAATCATTTGTAAAAATGATTAATCATCAATAAATAGAGAACAGCATTTAAACAGGTTTCGGGATGCAGCGCAGGTGTGAGAGCGACGCTTGTCGCAGTCTCCAGGAACCAGGGTCCTCACAGACGTGCTGCGGGCCCCTGAGAAGACACCGGGGGTGGGGAGAGTTGAGCTCCAACCTGACCTTCTCCCCCCAGCTTTAGTCAGAGCAGTTCAGGTTAGCACATCTGACCTGAGACTCCTCCATAACATTAATTTGAATAAAAACAGGCTCCACAACTTTGTCACGGTTGCCATCACCCGGACCCCCTGGCTCTCCCCTGCAGTGGGCGCGCGGGACCATAGTACTTTCTCTCTATTGGCCAGGTGGAGTCACGTGACCAATCCTGGCCAATGAGCACGTCTTTCCGGTTTGGAGCGTTTAATTGCCATGCCAAACCCTCCAGAACACACCATTCTTTATCCCTTTGCCAGGGACACTGGAAATGCTTCAGGTGGTGGCTGCTCAATCCATCTGGCCCCAGGTGACAATGACAAGAGTGACAGGAGGCAGCGCATTCAGACAGCCCTAGGTAGATACTCAGCATGACTTAGAAAGAATCTTTGTTGTTTGAAGCCACTGAGATTTAGGGGACGATCTGTCCCCGGAGTATAACCCAGCCTGTTCTAGTACCCACAGCCGCAAGCATGTGCAGACCACCCTCGTGGAGATGTACAAATGTTTGTATGCATTCCAGCACCCCTTCATCTCATCTTCATCTTCATCTTCATCTCGTAAGCATTGCTCGACCTAGTCTCACTGTCTGCAGTCTTGGTCGGACTAGGGTTTGTTTGTCTTCTCTTCCTTTTCGCGCTTGCCTCCACACTTGACTGGCACCCTAGAAATTTCAGGGGTTCCACCAAACAGCTAATTTTTGTGGCTTTCCCGTTGCTGCAGGGTTGAACATTTTCTAGGAAAGGAACATTTTGATCGCCCCGGTTTTCTCCTTCATCTAGTGCTCCTCAGGAATCCTTCTTTCCCAGTCACTCCTCTCACGGTGACTGTTTGTGTGAGGGGGAAAATTATCAGCTTCGTGGCTAGAGTGTGTGTGGCGGGGACAGACAGGCAGACAGTGTCAAACACAGAGACAGAATAGGAGGAGAAATGAGAAGATGGGAGCGAGAAAGATTTGGGGGCAGCTGGGTTGTGTTGTTCCTGTCTTTTTGTAATCGTGGGCTTCCAAGTTGGTGGATTTCAAAGGGTGGTCCTCATGTGGCTGGTTATCTGCTGTGGATATCTGGGTGATTCCCACGTGTGCTACAGTCTGGCAGACACTGCTATAAATCATTCCAACATCCCTCTTTGATCCTGTACCATCAAAAACGTTCTTTCTCTGGGTAATGTTGTGGGATACCACTTCTTCCAGCCAACTCTCAAGATCCAAATTACTTTATGTTAGCAAACGTGCTGCAGTTGGTTAATATTCGACCTGCTTCAGAGTGCACCATTTCTAATACATGAATGGAATATGTCAATATTTTGAAGTGGAAAATAAAGGGATATGTTCACATTATGTGCCCTTATCCTTTACATCCCTTATTCTGTGGCATTCTTAATTTGGGGAAAGAAGAAAGAAAAAGAAAAAGGAAACTACAATAACTAACTATGATTAAGTCACGTGAGAATGAGGAACCAGGCGCCGGGCCCCAGATTACCATAAAAGCAAAAAAAGGCAATTGACATTACCGATTATATGTTCAACAACACTCAACACACATTATTTTATGTATTTCTTGGGTTTGGGGTTTTGTTTGTTTGTTTTTGTTTGTTAGTTTTGAAACAGTGTCTCACTATGTAGTTCAGGGTGGCCTTGAACTCATTATGTAGCCCAAATGGCCTTGAACTCGCAGCCTCAGCCTCCCAAGGGCTGGGATTGTAGGTACTCGTCATTACACCCAGCTCACATATTCCTTATAACTGCACTTTGAGGGAGGAATAATTTCTCTTATTTTACATATAGTCAATTTGGGCTCAGACAGGTAAAGTAATTTGCCCAAAGCCACGCAGCTGGGGTAAGTAGTAGAGCTGACTCATACCCCAAGGTAACTGGGCTTCAGCACCCATGCGCTCTGCTGTGTCTGACTGCTAGCCCCTTGTGAGGACCTTTCTGAGCTAGCTGAAGAACCCTGGACCAGTGAAGGAGAAATTCTGGCAGAACGAGAATCAAGTCCAGAGGGTATCTGTACCTGGACCAGATCATAATTAATTTCCAGGACTGACCACAGGTCATGAGAAATGTAGAAATATCGCACTGCAGACTAATATTTCTCCTGAAGAGTATTTGCCTAGTCGGGGGAACAGCCCCTTCCAGTGTGGATGTAATTTCATTTGGTCAAAGTAGGTCAAAGGAATTGGGCAGAAGGATAGCCGGCCCTTTATTAGAAGCTGTGTTTGAGTGAGGAAATTAAAGTAGAATGGGAACAGCACAGTGCAGCGTTTCTGTCACTGGGCGGTATCCGGACTCTACTGAGGCAGGGACATTTACAGTTTCTAGATGAGATGTCACCGGGAGAGGTTGGTCGGCAGGGACGATCTTAGAAACAATCCCCTGCACGAGAAGAATTCTACATGCAGCTGCATTTCTAATTCTACTCCTGTAGGAACAGGGTGGAAGAAAATAAGCCGGGAGGGTACAGCCTCTTGTTCACTGTCATTATCAACAATGGTCACCTTCAGGTTGACCTCTCCCTCACCCCCTGGAAAGTTCCTGGACTTCCCATAGCAAGTGCCAGCTCCAGGTACCCACACAACCAACCTCATGCCTGATTTTTAATAGTGCTTTATTTAGATTTTAATTTAGCCAGATGCAGAGTCCTCCTCTATGTCTTTATCCTCTTCAGCAAGTTGCATGCTGTGGAGACCTAATGAATGCTTATTAATAATAATGATATTTCTCTGTTGTGAGTTTTCTATCCTTTTGATAAATTGTCATTGGAGGTGAAATGCTCCACAATCATATCTGTCAACTTTTTAATGAAAACTACTCTATGGAGTGTCTGCCAAGAGCGTTTCCAGGGGAAGTTATTGGGACAACATAGCATTAATGTTTAGGAATTAATGTATGCTTCTGTCGAGTGATTTAAGAGCACCCAAGCTCAGGCAGCAGGTTCTGCTACTTCACATGCAGGGGGCTTCTCCATTAGCCTCCGAAGCTTCTCCTGGTCTGGTTGCTTCACTGATTGAAGCATGTAGACCACTCAAATTCCTTGTGATGGTTACACTTTAATCGTTCTCTCACGGTAATATAATGGTAATTGGTGTCGTTTAATCTACTGTGCTGTTTAATGCCCTGAGACTTCTGGGGATTTCACACAACCCAGCAAACATTCACCTGTGCCAGTTATTTACTCTGTGAAAGAAGCGTCTCTCTTCCCCTCAGGCACCCCAGCTTTTAAAGAAGGGAACAGAGGTGAATTCATCCCATTGGGTGTGTCCCAAACTGGAGAGAGGCTTTCCAGTGTCTACATCTTTCTGAGCTCCGTGGCTTTCTCATTTACCCGGAAGTCACTGAGTTAATTCTCTCATGGGCTTTCCTTAGCTGCTGAGGTTCTGAATTTTTCCCAAACTCAGAGGTTTAGGGTGGAGATGAACCAAGGACAAAGGTGAGGGAACATTCACCCCCAAATTACACGCTACTGCGACCCCACTCCAGGTGCACAGATGATTTTAAAAAGCACAACACAAGAAACACCGATGCTTAGGATTTGCCAAACAACAACAAAACACAAAAATAAGACAAAGAGAATCAAGGAAAGAGCGTGAGCAAAAGAATGAGAAGAAAAGTCATCCTGCTCACCTCGAATCTGTTCCCAAGCTGTTACCCTTGAACTCAGTCAGCCTCCCTAAGCCCCCGTTGCTCCTGCAGTACAAAAATGTCAGAGCAGCACCTCATGAAAACCAATATTGTATATCTCACCCTCCCGTGGAAATAAATGACCCTAGCAGAATGGGGGAATAAACTCACCAGGAACATAAATAACCATTATGGGCACCTCTGCGTGACGGCGAGGTATTGGATCCAGAATCTGACAAAACATTAGAAAGATTTGTAAATGGTTGCGGCTGTAGAGGTGGGAACCAGCAAACCACATATCTCCAGCATTTTCAAATTTATCTTATTTTTGTCAAAACAGAATACTTAACCTCGATCTTTACTTTCTTAACTGGAAAAGAAACCAGATTTCAGCAGGCATCCCCACTATCCAGGTGTAGACAGGATGTGAGAGGACAGGAACGTGATCCAGAAGCTGTTGGGATCAATGCTGTTGAAGCTATCCCCTTGGGATGGGGATATGAGAGGAAAGCTGAGGGACAGTCTAAGGCTTTAGGCCCGGCCTTTGGCCTTTTGTGAAGAACTTCAGTGTACAGGAAAAGCAAAGTGGAAAACCAGCAGCATTAGAGGTGAGAATGGGGACAGGGCAAAGCCAGCTCTCTGATAGTCAAAAACAATGTTTCATACATGGGTTAATCAGATTCTTTGCACTTCTTTTGTTCCTTTTCTTCTTTTCTTTTCTTTTCTTTCTCTCCTTTATCAGGAACATCACCCAAGGTTGTCCAATTTCCAGCATACCTGCTGCCATTTTTCTTTTCCACAACCACAGCAGATCCTGTCAGTAAGCCCCTGAGCCCAGACATATGTTCTCCAGCAACCTCAGACAGCTAGTGGAAGCTGATTATTGGATGAAACTCATTATCCCTCCTGAGCAAACCCTAGATAAACCATGCATCTCTCAACCACAGTACCTCTTTAGCTCACCACACACAGTAGATGTTTGTGTTAGTTAGGTATCTGTTGCTGGGATAAAATACCTGAGACAGTCAGTTTAAAAGGAGAAAAGATTAACTTTGTCTCAACAGATTCAGAGGTTTCAGTTCATGGTCGCCTTTGGGGCTGTGGCAAGGCAGCACATCAAGGTAGGGAGCACATGGTAAAGGAGGCTGCTCACCTCATGGCACCAGGAAGAAAGAGAGAGGAAAGCACCAGGGTCCCAATATCTCCTTCAGGGGCATGTCTCCAGTGACTTAACTTCCTTTCACGAGGCCCCACATTCTAAAGATTCCACCACCCCAAGAGCAACAAAACCTTTAACACATGGACCTTCTGGGGATATATAAGATCCAAATCATAACAATGCTCAAAAAATATTTGTTGAGTGAATGAAAAGCATAACCTGTAATAGAAGCATGATACATCTAGCTGGAAGCTTACAAATAATCTTGGAGGAGGGAAGACAAGATTCTAAGGTATGTTTGAATTCTTGATATGCTTTAGTCAATCTGTTCCATCCTCCATTCATAAACAAAATTCATGTAACTAGGTATAGTTGGAAAATAAACCATCACTCCATTTAGATGTTGATGTTGTGAGGAACCCATAATATATGGTTTTCAGAAATGTCATAGAGGATAAGTTAATGTGTATAAACATAATGGTTTAATAACAGTAAAGTGATATTTTTTGTTCATCATACAAAATCTGAAAAGTAGACAAAAGAAAAAAATCCCAGAAATCACAAATAGTTCCACTCTAAATAAGTATTATAGTAATCTCTAATATTTAAGATGACCAGTCATTTTTGTAAATATACAAATAAGTATTTAAAATAATTTTTTCTATTTCCTTCCTCCTTTCCTTCCTTTCTCCCTCTCTCCCTTCTTCCCTTCTTTCCTCTCTCCTAGTCTTCCCTCCCTCTCTCCCTCTTTTCCTTCCTTCCCTTCTTCTTTCTTTTTTTTTCTATTTAGGCAAAATTAAGATTATATTATGCATAGTTTTAGAACCCATATTTTTTTCATTTAAAAGTACATACTGAGCATCTTTCCAGATAAATGTCTACAACTTAGTGCACAGAAATGAATTCCTAGTTTTCCACCAGAATTCAATTTTCCCTTTGAGGTCAAATGCTGGATAGTAATCAACCAAAATCTTTCAGAAAATGCTTTTATATAAGGTATTTAGAAAAAAACTATCAATTTTTCTTCATCCTCATCCTTCCTTCTCCTTCTCCAAATAACTGTGATGGTAAAATTTCCTGCTAGCATTGAAAAGACATTTAAATACCCATAATTCTATTGGAAGGAAGTTTCTGGTTCTATAAAAAAAGGGAGGCTTTCAGCTGTTCTGTGAAAGAAATGAACATTGGTTTTTCCCGGAGGCCTTTCCTAAATTGGAAAGATTTTGCAAGCAGGAAAACAGAGAACACTGTTCTCTCCTCACCAGGAGTAGCAGCAACTTGGGACCTCCACCCTCTCAGGACAGGGTTGGCTCTGGATTTTATAAAGGTCACCCCAAACTGCACCACTAGGCCTGACGTGGTGCTGCCTGAAGCCACATCAGGACAGGCCCAGAATCCTCAGCAGCAGAAAGGGCCTCACTGGATCCAGCCTCCCCTACAGATCAGGCCTAGAGCACTTAGCCACTGCCTCAGTGCAGCAGGGAAGGGGAGACCTGCAGATGGAAGAGTCTGTGGAGATGTTTCCAAGAAAGCAGAAATAATGAATGAGCTGATCCATGCTGTGTCATTAGGCATAGCACTGAAGCTGGTGGCCACAGAAGGGATGGGAGAAGGGATGTGCCAGGGCTTTGATTACACAAACGTGCTGTACCCCACACATCCAAGGTGACCTTGGTGGGGCCTGGACCTCCAGGCAGGGTTGTGCGAACTGACTGGGCCCTAGAAGCAGCGCCTGCCCTGCTCCACCAATTCCCAAGGAGATCACTCAGAGACCCCCAGCCGTCTTCTGGTGCCTCGAACCTGGAGTCGGGTTCCATCCTGACCTCTTCTGCTGGTGCTGAGAAAGGCTCTGCTTTCACACTCACTGAAGGAGAAATTGCCCTTGCCAACCTCTTCCTCTGTGGCCTCACCTCGAGCGTCCTTGTCTTGGCACTGGATTGCTTCCTTATGGGCAACAGAAACCTACTCAAGCTGACAAAAAGAAATGAAAAATATTAAGACACGGGATGACCTCACAGACTCCAAGGAGAAAAATGCAGCTGCGTCTTGTGGGGGATTGGAATTTGTCATGTGTAAATTAGAACTATGTTTAATGGTAGCAAATAAAACAAACACGAAAAACTCAAGAAAGCAATGGACAAGGTAGTAGTAATATTGGCTTTAAAAATCCAAGGCTTATTTTTCTCATGAAATAATTTCAAAATCATGCAGGAATCCAGTGGTGGAATTTTTTTTAAAAATCCTCATGGTTGCAAGATGGCTGCTGCCCATCTAAGCAGGACCTCTGTGTCCCAGTCTCAAAGAAAGAAGCTGAAGTGAAAAGGAATGGGGGATGCATCTAACCTTTCAGAAAGCTCTCCTAGAGTCACCCAAGGACATCTCGCTGGCCAGAATTTAGTCAAATGGTTGCCTCCAGCTAGTACTGCTGGGAGTACAATCAGATTTCTGTTAGTAAAAGAGAAAGAGGAGAGAATATTGTGTGGAGTTTCTTCTGTGACATAACAAAACCTAGTGGCTCAAAACAACATTAAATTCTTGTGATTCCGGGAGGCAGGAACTAGGGCGGTGCTGAGGGGAAGATGTCTGTTCTCTGGTGCCTGCAGCTCTGCCTGGAATGGCTGGGACGCCTTGGGCAGGCTGGGTGGCGTCTGGGGCTAGAGGAGCCAAGCCAGCCTCACTCATGTCAGGGCTCGAGTTGGCTGCGCTGGGCCCCTTCTGGTCTCCTCTACATGGACCCTGTAGGTCCACGGTCCCCTTGTCAGAGCTCTAGTCAGGCCACAGTGACTGGCTCCCATTCCAGCCAGGTGGAAATAACAAGGCCCTGTCAGGCCTGTCCCGGAAGTCACAGGCCCGGCTCGCAACACCTTCCGTGGGTGAAATCGAATCATCGAGCCAGCAGGAGTCCAGGCACAGTGCATAGATTCTGTCTCCTGATGGCAGAGCAACAGGTTGGTATCAGGAGGAAGGAGCTACTGTGCTGTCTGTGCAGAGTCTACACCAGACCACAGCGATGGAAGCTGCTTTCTTCTCCCGTGCATGGGGCACTTCGCCTCGGCGTCTCTCTACAGGCGTGTTCGCTCCTTCTCAGCTTTCTCTCCACTCTGAGCACCCAGCTCAAACACAGCTGCATTAGAAAGGCAACATTGGCCCTGGAGTCCCCTTCGGCGTTAGTCTGCTCAGGCTGCTATGATATGAATATTATAATTTATAAACTGCAGAGATGTATTTCTGTTCTGGAGTGTGGGAAATCCAAGATAAGGCACCAGCACATTTGGCATCTGGGGAGGGCCGCCGCCGAGTTGAGTTCATGGATGGTTGCTTTGTCACCGTGTCCTCACATCGCGGCAGGAGCAAGCAGCTCCCTGGGACATCTCCTCTAAGGACATTAACCCCACTCGTGACCTCATTTTCTCCCAGAGGCCCCACCCACTGTGTTAGTTTTGTGTTGCTCCAGTGAAATACCAGAGGCAGCTAACTTGTAAAGAGAAAAGGTTGATTTGGCGCATGGTTTTAGAAATTCAAAGTCTAAGATCATGTGGGGAGGCCCCGTTCATTTGGCCTCTGATGAGGACAGGATATGGCAGCACATTGGGGGGGGGGAGCACATGTTGGCACGAGGGGTCACATCTCAAACTGGAGCAGAGAAAGGGAGAAAGAGGGAGAGACTGGGCTCTTCTACTCCCTACGAGGGCAACTTCCAATGACCTGAGAGGCTCCCACTGGGCCCCAACTCTTTAAAGATCCACTGTAGTTCCCACCACCACCACCTGGGCACCAGGCTTTATGTAGGGACCTAAGGAGGACACTCAACATCCAAACCACCACTACCCTGGGGTAAGCACAAAGTTGGGGGAGACAAACACCTTGCCTTTATGAGTTCTAAATCCATAGCCAACTAACCAGAGCCACTGAACCCCATTTCCTTTAAGAATCAGGGAACATAAGGCAGGTAAGAAATCATTAGGAAATCCTCTTCCCTAGACCAGGAAGTCCACTGCCTTTTGGTGTTTTGTGAACATTTTTCTACAGTTCACTTGGGAACGAACCTTCAAGAAAAAGACTTTACCCTGTACTAGGCATGTGATGGCGTGTGCAGATACGGATGATGCCGAAGAATAGCATAAAACCATCTGGAGAGCTTTTAAGAAGTAATCCATGAACATGTAGTTTATATTTTTTGTCTCCAAAGTTTTAAGTCAAAAGAAAAACCAATTTCCATTGGAGTTCATTGTTATCTAATAGATGATTTTGATCTCTTTCTCTCCCCCCCCATTTCCTTAAAAAGCCAAGAGTCCAACACACCCAGAAGCCATTCACCCAGCCAGGGAAGGGGCTGTGTAGAGAATCAGGACCGTGCCAATGCTGTATATATGGCCCCTGGTCCATATGGCAGAGCTCCGAGCTCCTCCTACATTTGGAAGCACCTAGAATAGGCGTTCTTCACCCGAGGTTGAAGGAATGTGTGAACCTCTGACATTATACTCAAATTCAGCACGTGTATTCATTTTTTCTGTAGATGATAGCTGTAGCTTTTACCAGACTCCCAAAGGCGGCTCTGAAAGCCCCTGTCCCTTTGCCCACTAAAAGTCCTGACCTATTGAGAATGGACCCGGCACTCAGGTTTGCGAGGACTGGATGCTGCAGGAGCTTTATTGGGCTCTTTTCTGTGGGGGCCTTCTTGTGCCTGGGCATATGAGGGACAGATGTAAAAAGGGTCGGTGGAAAGAACTCAGGGGGAGCATAAGAGGGGACGATGCCTGAGGATGCGTTTGTGTGGATAGAGGCAGATGTTGGCCCAGCACAGCTTTTCATTTTGGAGGTCACAGCAAAGCCTGTATGCTCCCCTGATTCCCTGAGGAGGGACGTAAGGGCCTCCACCAGCAGCCCTCATCCCTGCTTTATCCATGATGCATTTGGACTCAGCCTGCCTGCCAGTCTCCAAGCAGGACCCTAGCTGTGTCACTGTGCCTTTGGACCCCCTTCTGTCCCATGGGGAGGTCGTGAGAAGCAGGACACAGCAGAATGGCTCCTAGGGCTTCCTCTACCCCAATTCCTTCAGTGTGAGTGTGCCTGTGACAAATGCCCTAATAGAGCCAAAGTTATTGTCCCTACTAATAGTCACAAACTGTTTCTCCTCCCCAAATCCTTCTGCTGAAGGCACCCATATGCTGGCCTCAAATCTCAGCTCCTCAGTAGGAGTGTTACACCTCAATGTGTGTCCCCTGTTCTCCTTTTGTTATGGCTTGTGCTTAGATGTCCCCCCAAAGCCTCATGCAGTCACAGGTGGGGCTTTTTCAGAGGTGGCCGAATCAAGAGTGTGTGATGCTGGGATTAAGGGTGTGTGTAAATCGGTTCATTGATTGGTTTGGCGCCGCCCCAATCCCAGCAGTCTGAATAAGATATGAGGGGCAGAAAGAAGCAGTTCAGGCCCCTTGCTTGCCTTGCTGCCTTCTGCCTGCTGCCATGAACTGTTTCTCCTCTGCAATGCCTGTCTGCCGCGCCATCCTGCTTCGGAGCCAGCCCATCATGGGCTGAAACCTCTATAAACTGTGAGCTAAAAAAAGCTTTCTGCCCTGAACTTTGGGTGTCCGATATTCTGTCTCAGCAATGAGAGAAAAGTAACTAAATCACCTTTATTAACTCTTCTGTGACATCACTCTCCACAAAGGCAGCTGGTGGGATTTACTTACTAAGTACAACCAGCAGAGACTCATGAAGCAAACTCCCGGTGGGGAGGTGCCCGGAGAGTGAAAATAGCGACAGGGACAACTCACCTTCCTCTAAACGCCGCCTGCTCTTCCATCCTTCTCACACAGGCTGATCTTTGAGAACTAATTTCTGTGAGGTAAATAGCAATGGGGACATCAATTTCCTGTCAACGGCAGCAGCTTCGACAGTTCCCATGCTTCATTCAAGCACGTGAATGCTTCGCCTAGATTGCACTTTTCTCATTTAGCACACCTTGAAAGCCTGCACTGTCACCTTCTCGTAATCTGGGAGCACAGTGCTTGGGTGACAGCGAGAGATGGCCCCGTGCAGCTGCAGAGAGGGCTGCCGGAGCAGCAAAGAAGCAGGTCCGCTTCCCTCAGGGGGAGAAATCAGCTCCAAAGTTAGGCCTTGGAAAACTCGATTTGGAGAAATACATGTAGAGACTGAATTTACCTGAGAAAGTCTCTTTTAAAGGTGCATAAAAGGAGTTTCTTTTGTATCTGAAAGAAAGGAACTGTAAGTTTGCCACGTGGGTATCAATAGGGCGAGACTTTGCTAGAGTTTTCAGGCAACCTCCACAGCTGCTGCTGGTTGGCGGGAAGTCTGAAGGTGTCCAGGGCGGGCTCTCACTCCCCGGAGGCCGCAGCTGACCGCGTGATGCAGAAGTCGCCTTGGCTGGTCAGCAGACAACACTTCCGGCCACACTAGGCAGCGCATATTCAGAGCTCCATCCTTCAGATGCAGCAACTGCGGCTCAGGGATGGTGAGACACTTGCCCAAGGTCACGCAGCCAGGTAGGGGCAGCACTTGGTTGGTTTTTAGGTCTTTCAGATCAGTCCTGGATCCAATCTGCTCGACCCCGGGCAGCCCCACTCTCATACACCTAAACCTGAGACCCAGCCTTTGTGGAGAGGATACAGCGTGTTGAACACCAGGATCAGAGGATTCCGTCCCCCTCTGTTTTTCCTCTGGCCTTGGCTGGGCACCATATTCTTTAGTCTCTCGGCCCCAAGAGGAAATAGACAGTGATGAGAGTGTTCTGAGATTTAATTAACTAATGTCTTTAACATTCGGCTGCCTTGGGCAAAAGCTTCTGTGGATGATATTCTCAGAAAATTCTATGGCCAGAGAGTATCTCGCTTTTCAATTGCAAAAATCCCTTATTAAAAAGGAAGTCGGGGGTGTGGGTGGAGGGAGGGCTTCCCATTCTTCTCATTTGAAACCAAGGAGGGAAGAAAGATAGAAAGATAAGCTTGGGAGAGGAAGAGAGGAGGGAGCTAGCAGGCACCCAGCAGTCTCTGGGCGCAGAGAGACTCTCATGAGCCCTCCCTGCCTGGCTCCCAAGGACAAGTGGCTCTCAAGGTACCACAAGACTGATTGGTGGCGACCTTGGCCCAGACAACTTGTTTCCTGATTGTGCAACAATGTCTCCGTGGGGGAAGCACCCTCCCCTGAGATTTGACGTCTTGGCCTCTGTGATAAACAAGGCTAAACGAATTAGCGAAGGGGAAAAAAATTAATTGAATTTTAGAGAGAGATTGCTTTGCTTATCTCGTCTTTGCTAACAAAACCAAGTCAGTCCTGGAGTTGTCCTGGGCTCCCTGCTCCCCTTCTTTTTACAAATCTCCTGTAATATGAGGAGCCGGGAAGTGCCCCGGCTCGTAGTACAGATCATACCCCTAGCTGCATCGCTTCAAGGCCTCCTCGGAGACGGAGAAGGCTTTTTATTTGCCATGGAAGCCCAGGGATTACTTTGGTGTGCTGGTCACATGCTTTAACATCATTTCTAAGCAGAATCCTAATCCTGTGTCACTGATTAGGAGGAGAGCGGTGGAACAGGGGGTTGAGGGGATGAGGCCGCCAGGATCAGGTCCAGTATATCACATGCATCTCAAAGGACCACACTTGGGCACCCAAAAATGCTGCACCCCAGTAGCCCCCAGCCTTGAGGAAGCATGCCTTCCAAAAGGGAGCACGGAAGAGGGCAGAAACTTCAGTGCATTCAGGGCTATCTGTAAGCTGGAATACCACATGAGGAAGATGAATGGATGTGGTTGGACGCAGCAGTGTTTATACTTTCTTTGTCCAGCCAATGTCTCCGCTGGGCACAGAGGCCCCGGGAGGGGCTGGCGGGCTGCTCCCAGCAACTCAGTGCTTGAGGATCCTGCCTCGCCACACAGACCACAGATCACTGTGTGGAGACACTGTCTGAGGGGCTGGCCCGGAAGTCTGGGTCCTTGGGGCATCTGGGCCAGACTGGGGGCGGGAACTGTGGGCCGGAACTGTGGGCCATAGGTAGGGACTGAAAGAGGCCCCTGCTGCCAAGGTAGAGAGGCTGCGGGTGAGGCTGGAGCCACAGAGCTGCTGGAAATCTGCAGCCCCTGGTTAGGGCCTTGTGCCTGCCTGCTGGGCCACAAGAGGCCCTGGAGGGGAAAACTGATCAGCTCACTCTTGGAAGACACAGAGCCAAGAGACAGGAGGGCTACAGTTTCCGCCTTAGAGAAATCCACCTTAGTGGCCCCTCGGCGTTGTGTTTATGATTCGGGCAAATAGGCTAAAACCACCCAATCTGTCCTTCCCAAAACTCAAGCTCAGTTCCCCATTTTCCAGGGGAAGGAAAGGAGGGGAACTGATGTATCTAATCACCACTATCACCATGAGCACCTTTGCTCTTCTCTCTATCAAATAGGGCTTAAGTGCATTTGAGGATGCATTTTTCTTTTCCTCCCTCCTCCACCCACCTGCCTGATGCCCTGTCCTTCACAGGGAGGGCGGGTGTTCTGCTAACCAGGAGCTCTATGTGCGCCGGTGCAGTTTTTGAGCTCCAGCACATCTTGGCTGGGACAAGTCAAACAAACGGAAGTTGTGGGAATTCCAGCTGGGACGCCCGGGCCTAACACGCAGGGGTGATGAAGGTAGGGAGGTGGGAGGGCCAGGCTGTGTGCGGGCTTCGACGAAACAGCCCCGAGCTCCTACGAAGAGGTCAGGAGGACTGAGCCTGGACTATATTTTTGTCACTGACTCAGCACACAGGAACAGACGCGGGCTCACTCTCTGCATCTCTATTTTCTCGTCCATCTGAAATGACTGCTAAACCCTGTCGAATCACCCTCTTTAAGTCATTTTAGATTGATTTTTGTGAAGCTGGCAGGCAGGATTAGGCTGTGCCACACAGGATTGCTGCTGGGGGAACTTGCCGGAATTGCTAGACAGTGAGGGTCACAGGTCAGTCTGGCCCCGGAGCATACCTTCTCGGCAGGGGCGTGGCCCGGGGGTCCTGACGTTCCCCATGTCCCAGAGGGGATGGCAGCTTCTGCCGTGTCTCATGGGCTTGGAGCTTTAACGGCTGGTGCCCACCAAGGGCATCCTAGGAGCCAGACCACGCCTCGCTGTCCTCCCAACAAACACAGGAAGCGGGAGCTGGTGCTCTCTCCAACGCAGATGAGGGCACACTGGGCACTTGGAGGGTAAGGATCTTTCCTGTGACTGTATTGTTAGTACCCAGCAGAATGGGATTTGAATCCAATTTCAGAGCCTGAGGTCTGTAGGTAAAGCCCTGTGGAAGAATGCAATGCGGTGGCTACAGCAGAAAGCTTGGTGCTGGGCTGACAGCCATCAAATTGCCACAAGGCCTTAACCATATCACCTTGCTTCTGTGGGCTGGAGGGAGGACGGTCGCTTCACTGCTTCCGACAGTATGATGGAGAGTTTTGCGAAGGTCTCTTCTATCTCTAAAATCTAGAAAGGTGGCGGTGGGTGGTTCATCTGCTCGGGCCAAGGTCTTCCTATACAGCAGTTGGACTGGCATCCAAAACTCGGGAGCAAGCCAAGCACGGTGGCACACACTTGGAGTCCCAGCTACTGGGGAGGCTGAGGCAGCAGGATCACTTGAGCCAATGAGTCCTAGGCCCGCCTGGGCAACATAGTGAGCTCCTGTCACAAAACAAATCAAACACACATACACACATACATACACACAACCCTGAACGACAACAAAGTTAGGAGCAGGATAACCCCCAGATATAATAACAGCACCTGCAAGCACAATTGCCACACAACTACTCATTTATTGACACTTGCTAGGTCCAGGCACTAGTTGAACCCTCATCTATATTTTGTAGCCATTACAGATGCAGCAGTGAAGTCCCAAGAAGGTTAATTAACTCACTCAAGATCACACAGCTTCTAAGCAATGCAACCTCAGTTCTTCCCGGGCCTGTCTCTGCCCACGAAGCACATTTTTCCTCCTTTGGGTCTGATGCCACAGCACTCAGGAGCTCCAGAGAAGACAGCATTTGGGCTTAACAGAAGAACAACCTTGCCACCAGCAGCTGGTGGTAGGTAGAGGCCTCTGGAGATTTCCTTTAAAGCCATCTGAGGGCTAAATGTGGGTATGAAGAAGGCCAGGGGATGCCAAGGAGGTGGGTACACAGATTGGTATCGACATGTAGACTCTCATCTGCCTTCTACCCTTAGTGACCTTGGGAAATCAGATCTCGGAAATTCGTATGAGAGCTTTGTTCCTCCCTTTTTTCCCTTTTGATTATACATTGAGTTTAAATGTCAGCAGAGAGGTGGAAAACAGATAGGCCTTGTGTTAATGGTTAATCGCAGTCAATATTTTCCATATAAACTTCAACTGCAGTCTAGAAAATTAGCACAGATCCCAAAGAAGAGGGAGGGAAGAGGAAAGAATCGATTCCGAAGCACTGAAAAAAGATGGGGCAGAGTCAGTGTTTGTCCGCTCTTAGCAAAAATGTATCCTTCTGGTCACAAGAGTAACCTGGAGCCATGTGAAACCTAAGAAGAGGAGAGAGTGGGAAGGCCTGGCGCCTGTACCCATGCTGGGTGGGGCAGGTTATCCAATATGACCAATGACCCCAAAGTTTAGATTTCTCTGGTCTCACCAGCTTCACAGCCCCATGTGAGCTGAGGATGGCAGGTGGCGGGTAGGGGCTGGCAGCTCTGCTCCACCTAAGCCATTTAGGGATCCATGCTCCTCTCGCTCCCGTCTCTGACATGGCCTTCATGGCTGAGTTCTCTGCTGTATCCAGTGCCTCCAGCAGGTGAGAGAAGACCCCAAGGTGAAGGCAGCTCCACATTCCCACCTGGCAAATACACCCCATGACCTCTCATATTCTGCTGGTGGGACTAGAGCTGTGTGGCTCCATCCACCAGCAAGGAGACCATGGTCTGCCTAGCGATGCTTCTAGGAGGAAAGATCAGAGCTGGTGAGGCCTGGCTTTATTCCTCCACATTGAACTTCTAAATGCCCCCAAAGTCGAGCCCCAAGGCCTTTCTCAAAATGCTAACAAACCCGGCTACCTGGCTGTCTAGAGCTGATCTCGGTGGGGATCACACCCTTCTCTCTTGATGGGTGTCCTAGAATGGAGAGCAAAGCCGTGTGGCGATTGTGTGGGGACCAGCAATGCTGCCACAGCCATGTTGTCACCACGCTCCTGCAGACAGTATCCGAGATCAGTCCGCACAGTACCAATATTCCGGTGTATTTAGCATAATCTACAGCTGAGGGCTGTGTGAAGCTGTCCAGTCTGGCTACGGCGTGATCTCAGCATATGAGTCTTAAGTGCACACCGGAAGTCACGTAGATAGGGTCAGCGAGTGGGTCCCAAACACGTCTGCCTCTTCGGATTAGCGCCAAAGTCGCTGAGCTGCGGATGTTTTCCTCCTACCGCCCTGAGACTCAGCCCGGACGGGCCTGCGGCAGGCCTCCGCACCTGCATTTTTAAAGAAGCACCTTAGATAATCTAATAACACCAAAGCCTGAGCACCATCGAGTAAGACCGTGGGTCAGTTCCTCAGCAGGTGGATCGTTTCGGATGGTGCTTGGCTTCAGAGAACTTGACACAGCTGATGCCATCTTAAAAATAAACACGCAGATACATAACTTGACATAGTACACCCGGATGGAAATCGTAGCCCAATTCGGCCAGGTGTCAGGTGACATGGGAAAGTCACAGACGCACCAAGTGAACTCTGTTAAAGCAAAACACTCATAAAGCACACGTCCTGTTTCCTCGGAGTGGGAGTCAGGGCTGCCCACACTAAGCCCACTGAGTCATCCGCACCGTCAAACACACTGACGTGTGGTAGCGCTTTGAAAACTATCAATGTCTAGAGTCGCAGCAGGTAATATCAATATTAGATAAACTAAGGGAGTATTTATACTTCAAAGGAATTGTTTGCCTTACAAAGAAATTTCTTAACATTCCTTAACATTTAAACACTTACTTATAGAAAATTAATTGGGGAGCATAGCCAGAGGAACGCACAAGTAATGTGTTGTTCAAAATATTAAAGCAATAAGTCAGAGATGAAGGTTTCTGAATGAGCATCTAAGCCAGGAGATTGATTTCTTTAAAGTTCAATTCATATCTATGTAATGCTGAAAGAAAAGGTACAACTCTAAGTGTATCTTCCTGATTTTATCAATGAAAACAGAAGTTTCACCCATTAGTTTTGCATATACAGTTATTTTAACTTTTCCCCGATTTCTTCCCAGTGCTTTCTTCCAAAGGAAAACATCTGTTCAGAAATGTCTGACTAGTAGTGATTCTGGTACCTAAATCCACGTTCCCAGGAGGCAGGACTGTGCTGTAGTATAGCAGACACAGAAACAGGCTTAGCAGTCTCTTGGCCTTTCACTTTGCCTTCTAATATTGACAACAGGGATGGGGAGTAGAGGTGGAAATCTTGTTCCCACACGTGGGTTTTTAGCTCTGTAATAGCAAGAAAAATGTTGTGAGAAATATTTCTAAGTGGAATGGAAGTTAGTTATACATAAATGGACTAGATTGTGGCAGAGATGGCTATTAAGTTCCATCCAATCCATTGGAAGTGGCTACCCAGAATGCAGCATTAAGAAGAGTTCTGAAGTCTCATTTGGGTGCATGAAGAAAGACTGTCAAGAGTGATTAGTAATGTTTCCCTGAGCAGAGAGTGAGAAGGAGGGAGAAGGTGGCATCCTCGATGAAGACACTGGCCAAGGCAAATGTAACAGCCGAAGAGTGAATAGCTTTCTAAAAATGCACAATTAACTGGCAGAGTATACTGTTTGAAAATTTGTGTAACCACGTCACATATTACCCACCAAAACAAAGCCTCACGCAATTTTTATAACTCATTTCCTTGTCCTTATCTTCACAGCTCAGTTGTTCCTCCCACTATCACCTTCAATCTTGGGAACCCCTTAGACAACCTCTCTGGCCCCTGGATGTCTCTTATTTTCTTTCCTCCCATGTCAGATTTTATGGTGCGTTAAGGTAATACGATGGCATTAACCAGGTTCGTTTTTATTTCACCGTTTGATATGCACTGACCGTGCTTTGTCTGTCTCCCAGGCCAGATGCTGTCATCCTTGGGCAGAGCGGCCCTAGAGGGAAGAATCCATGCTGGCTGCTGTTCTCTGGGCAGCGCTTGGACGGCCACTGTGCGGCTTGGCCCCGATTCTCCCTCTTAGTAATATGGTTTTCAGATCTCTGGGACAGCAGCACAGTGCAGGGTACCCACTTCCCCACACAGCCGTGAGCCAACATGGTGGCTCACACAAAGAGACCAAGTGAGTTCCAGTCCACCCTGCAGGCTCCACAGCTCAGCTCTGTGGTCCCGAGTCATCCCGCTTTGCCTACTCCTGTCTTGCCTTCTGACCTCCTGACCTGCAGTTTTTAAGCCCGAGCAAGAACAGAAACAACAGCAACATGCACTCTGTGTAACCGGCTCCCACAGTCACAGAAGTCAGATCCCTTCAATAAATACCTAATTCTATTTGTCCACCTGTCTGTCTACCTTCCTACCTATTGTCTATTAATCTTCTCATCAATCTTCTGTTATCCTACCTATAACCTATTAATTTATCTATAATATGTCAATATATCATCTATCAACCAGTCACCTATCATCCAGGTATCATCTATCAGTCAATCATCCATCCGTCTATCATTTATCAATCAATCATTTATCAACATCTGTCCACCCATCTATCTACCCACCCATCTTTCTATCTATCCACCCATCTTTCTATCTATCATCCATATCTCCATCCTTCTGTCCATCTCCCCTTTCTTCTGTCCACCTCCCCATCTGAATGGCTTTTCTTCTGTGATTAAACTGGCTGATCACTCTCCAGTTGTTGGCCCACAGCTGCAGGGAGCTGCCGAGCCTGAAGTGACAGCGCCGTTCCACATCTAATGACTAACTGACAGGGCTGGAGACACCTGGCCCTCTTGCTTTAAAGTGGGACAACTCTGATGGGGCTTTCCAGCTCTCGAGCTCACTGTAATGCTGGCTAAAGTCTCTTTCTGACTGTGTTGTAGTGCAACATCTTCCTTTGCCCTATCCTACTTCCTTTACCCCCACACAGGGCCAGATCCCCAGGGCACTTCCAGGAAACTTCCTACAAACTCTCTCTGAGGCTGATTTTTTGGGGAATCCAACTAAGATTAGCAGGTTAGTATCATTCATTTAGATTCAACAAACTTTTATTCAGCATGTACTTGGGGCTGGGCACTGTGTAGACACTGAAAGTGTGGAGATGGATGAGACCCCATTGTTGCCCCAGACAAGACATAATGAACAGAGGAGGCAGAAATGTGAGCAAAGGGTTTCAAGGCTTGGGAGCACCCAGAAAGCTGCAATGGTGGCAGATAGCTCCTGAAGTTCAAGGCAGGCTTCCCGTTATGCCTAGACTGGGATTTGGATAAGTAAGTGTCCACTAGGCAAGCGGGGACATACCCTCCAGAGAGGACAGCATAAACAAGCGTAGTGTCCTAAACTAGCATGAGGAATGCTCCTTGGTATTACCAGCGTCAAGCGTGAAGGGTCGTGATGTTAGGGTGGCACAGGAGCAGTCGAGACACTGAACTTGGACCTTACATTATGGTGATGAGGAGCCGCTGAAAGAATATCGACTGAGTGGTGGCGTGGTCAGGTTTGTAGTTCAGACACATCACTCTGTTAACTCGAAGGAGTGTGTGTGGACTCAAGAGCTCTTCCAGCCTGGTCCTGGGGTCATCTTCTGCAGAGGCTAGAAGACTCAAAACTACGCTCCTAAGGGGCTCCATTGCAGCTATGGTTCTGATATGATTTCCATTTCGTCCATCAGAAGTGTGTGCCCAAGATTTGGATGGTGGAAATAAGGCTGCGGCCCACCAGTGCTGCCAGCTGCCTCGCTCACGGAGGTGCTGGACGGTTCTATGGTGATTTCATGATGGTGGTTGCTTCTAACTGAGGCTATTTCCCAATGGCCACGGTTTCCCCATCATGCCGGCTCCCTGAGTGTGGCAGTGCAGATGTGACTGTGGAGAAAGCAGCAGGAGCAGAAGTTTCTCTCTTTGGCCAGCAGCCTTCTGATTGTAAAAGAAGCAGTGGGCCCTTGCATCTAGGTTCTGCAACGTGCCTTTCAAAGCCATGTTTGAAAGCTCAATCTGCTTCTCCTGCTTTTCCAACAATTCTGTGAGCCCTTTAATATCACCTTGTGACAAATCACCTTAAGCAGAGAGTGGATTCTGTTCTCTGTGACTGAATCCTGGTCGGTGCTGAGGGCTGCAGCCAATGCCAGGAGGATGACAAAGAAGGTCGTGAAGAGAGAGGGGAAGGGACATATCAGGAAAACATTGAAATTAGCTAAAAAAATAAAACCAGGTAAAATTAGCAGTACTTGGTGAGTGTCAGGAATGGGAAGCGAGAAAAATAATTGCTAGAAAGGCTCAGTTTTCTATGCAGATAGAAATTTTAGGACAAGCAAATTTGAGGGGAAGAGGCAAAAATGATGAGTTCAAGGGCCTGTGGGGGATTCAAGTAATTTTTTTCCTTTTTCATAGTTAAATAAACTAAGTGCCCTCATTAGCTGTGATTATTTTTTAGCATCCATTTCTTCTCCGAATCTGTGAACTCCGTGACAGCAGGAGTCACATCTTGTTCATGCCTGGCACAGTTCTTGGCACAGGGCAGATTAGGTGCTCAGTAGACATTTGGTGACTGTTGAGCGAGTGGATAATGGAAACTGTAATGATCATATTTGGCATTATCAGGACGAGCAGTCTCACACACTGCAGCATGAATGGCAATTAGACACTTAGCAAAGTTGGTTTTTTTCTCCTTTGATGGTGATGATGCCGATGATGATGATGATGGTGTCTAGCTGGGAATATCTCTGTGGTTGGAAAATTAAGCCAGAGGTTTAGAATTTCATCAGCATTCCTGTAAAACCCAGACAAATAGGCCAGAATCTCCTACTTCTATCAACTTGTGCTTCTGTTACATATTCATTAGGTGCCAATCGTGTGGTAGACCTATTAGAAAGTTTTCCCAGGTGTTTTGCAAGTGGAAAGACTTCTGTTGATCCGGCATATACTTAGTGCAATTGCCAGCTCTTGTAAATCAAAGCCAGAGTTGACTCCAGAGCCCAGAGTAATACATGCCCTCAGTCAGGCTGATTTCCTGCAGCTGCTCATAAGGCACCAGCAACCTGATCATTAGCTGCAATGTGGTGATTAAGCTGGGCTGTGATGGGGGCAGGCTTTGTCCCTGCCGGTTTTGCTCATTCTCTACCACACTGTGGGTTTTCTGTGCACACCCAGTCTAGACTAATGCTCCCTTTTCAAACAACCAGTTATTATGGTCTTTATCTTCCTGACATGAAATTCATAGACAACATGAGTATCTGCACATACATTAGTTCCAAATAATCAATATCTTGCCTAAGCATAATATTTAGGGGAAATAGGACAGAGACTTCAATGAAATGGTGTCCATCTCAACATGCATGTGACCTTGCTGCTAGAGGTGAGGGGTACTCAGGTGCCCGCATCCCTATGGAGTTCTCGCAGGTATAACAGCTATAAATGTAGTTTGATAAGGGTATGTTATAATATCAAACACTCCTTTCATAAGGTTCTTACCAAAATAAAGAGAAATCTTCCCTTGGTTTGCACAGTGGTTGCTGTCTCTGAAAATTAAGTGTATGTTAAACTGTAAACAAACCAAATGAGCCCCACAAACAAACAAAATACCCAAAATTTGTGTTAAGGTTCTAGATTAAAAACAAAATTTTTTCACCTGTTATGGTCCAGTGGCCAGACAGCATTTTGCGGGGTTGTCCTGGGCAGTACTCCACTAAACACCAGAAGAATCACCCAATCATTATGTCCACCAGAAAACTGCCCTCCCAAATTTCCAAATGCCCCCAGGAGTATGGACCAAACCCGTTGAGAGCAACGCCACTCCAATATAGTCCCTCATCAGATCACTCCATTGAGCCACCTGCCCCCTTAAAACATGGAGTCTGGCCACTCTGTGGAGTTAAGATTTGGGAGGACAGCCAGAAGTTGCCGTGGTTGTGAACTCTATAAGCCAGCTGCGAGGGTGAACATAATGGGAATTTGTTCAGCACACATTTTGCAGGGATTCACCTCTATTAAGCTCATAAACAAATTGCAATGGAAGTTCAACTACCTTCATCTGTTTTGGTGACCCACAGCTCTTGCCAAATAGTGAGTTGAATTTAAAGAAGATTTTTCATGAGCAAGATATAATCTATTGTTGTAATGAGCAACTGAGAATTGAAGTATTATTATTCCCACAACTTGTCTTGACTGACAGAGCTCTATCTCCACAACAGCCCACATTCAACCTCCTGTTGACTCTCCTACATCCTTACGTGTCTCTCACTTTGAACCTCCCCTTCAGCACCTCTTCACTCGGGGGCTCCAAAACTTAGAGAACTAGCAAAATTGGTCTTGCTATGGTGGAAGAGGCTCAAGGATGACAGCCCTATAAACAGATGGCAGATTAACATGAGAAAAGCATACACATCGATTTCATATACATTTTATGTCACACGGGAACCTTCAGAAATTAAGACCCAAAGAAACGGGAAATGTGTGTACAGTTCACTCTTGAACAATGCAGAAGTCAGAGGCAGCCAAAAATCTATCAATGATTTCTGGCTCCAGCCAACGGGAAGTGGCTATAAAATTATTATAGTGGTGTAGTGTTTACTATTGTTAGATGTATGCAGTTACAGCATTAATACTGCATCTTTACATCTGCTTAGATTCCTCTTGATGATGGATGATGCCATATGTGGTCTGTAAATGTTTGCGTGTGTGAGTTTTGATAAATTTTTCATTTTGGTTTCTGTTTTAGCTTTGGTTTTTTTGCAGTACTGGGGATCAAACCCAGAAGCCTATGCACATCAGACAAGCACCTTACCGTGAACTCGCACAGTCTTATAATATATTTGTGTATGTTTTATGGTAGTAAATGATGAAATAGACAATTTCATATATACACATATATATATACATTCATGACACACTTAAATTTTTCCTAAGTTTCTTCCATCTTTCTAAGCAACATAGTTTCTCTGTAGGTTATTTCAAGTTGTCACAAATCTCCCACCCACTTAGATACCATCATATAACTGGACTCGCACTGTTCAAACCTACCACTCAAGGATCGTCAGTGTTTTTATGGTCAGTTGAATAGAAACAAGATTGGAAGACAAAAATGTATAATCTGATGGTGACGAGCTGGGTGGGGCTCAGCCAGGCCTGCAGGTTCCGGTTCTTCTTGATATCTGTGTGTGACATGCCTTCCCTCAGAGGTAGGCTAGGACACTTGTCACATGTGGGTCTACAGAGAGGAAGGAGGAAAAGGTAGAGGGTGACCTTCTTGGGTTTTATGGCCTGCTTCAAGAAAAAAGGGGTGCAGGGAAAGTGAGAGTAGCCTTCCTGCTTCTGTGGTTTTCTCAAATGCAGAGATGCCGTACTTGGGAGCAGCAGACCCTGAAACATGTCCCTGCTTGGCTCACCCCAGTTCATCCAGTCTGCCTCTGCTCGGTTGACCTCAGGCGAGGCCAGCAGCCGTGCGACCTGAAGGTCAGGTAGGTGCTGACGGTAGACAGATGGTAGGAGACAGAATCCAGACGAGAATATAGGAGGACAAAGTGATCTGATCTCCCTGGCAGAAAAGCTCAATGAGAAAGAATGTGCAGACTGCAAAAGGAGACAAGACTTCCTTGACTTTGTTGTGGCCCAGCCCTTAGCAAAAGGGGCAGCGGATAAAAGGGTACAGTAAATACTTAGTGAATAAACTGACTAGTTGCATTAGGTTCAGATTTAAGCAACATGATATGAATTTTGTGTCAAGTAACTCATCACTTAAATTTTCTGGGGAGCATAAAGCGGGGAAAGAACACTTGACTGGAATCAGCTAACTAGAGTAAAATCTGGGTCTTGTGAATGATTATGTGACCTTGTGGAAGTCACTAAAGCCCTCTGGGCCTCAGTTTATTCATCTGCAAAATGAAGAAATGAAAAAAGCAGACTCCTGGGTCCACAGCAACGGTAAGAGTCCCGGATTCTGCAAGCCTGAAACAGCACAATATTCAAGCCAGCATAATACTTGTGCCTGAATCTCCCAGGATTCTGTTGGGGCCAGCAGTCCTTTAGACACTGCCTACATTATAGGAAATTATGATTGCTCAACCTTCACGTTTATTTTTATTTCAATGATTTTTAGTGCTGGGGATTGAACCCAGGGCCTCCCATATACTAAGCACACATCCTACCACTTAGCTCCATTCTTGTTTATTTTTTCCAATTATATTCTCTTTTTTCTCTGTAGTTTAGTTATATGACCCAACAATAAAACTAAGAAGTCACTCCAATCCCTGTTTCTTGCTACCCTGGTAGGTAGCTACTTTTATTAGCATCTTATTTATTCTTATAATTTTCCTTTAAACCAAAGCTAATAAACAGTTTGAATTCCTCCCCTTTCTTACATAAAAGGTAATAGTCAACACACATTGTTATGTGTTTGCTTTTCTGATTTTAGGAAACATCTGGGGACTCTTTCTTTATCAGCATTCCAGGAATGATTTCAGTTTTTCTTTAACTGTTGCATAGTGTTCTGTTGTATGATGTATCATAATTTATTCAAATACCCACATCAGTGAATATTTGGATTATTTCCAATCTTTTGTCTATTAGATTACTATAATAAACTTGTACATACACCAAGTAAATCTAATAGATTCCCAGAAGTGGGATTGCTATGTGAATGGAAAGATGTTCTAAAATCTTGGTACAGTAGTTATTGCTGGATAGTTATCCTATCACAGAATAGTACCATCTCTCATTTTCTCCCACAATGTATGAGGATGTCTGCATCCCACAGGCTCACCAACAGAGGTTGGTCCCAAGTTTTGGGATGTTTGCTAATCTGAGAAATGAAAAATTATACTGTACTATGTTTTTTTATTTAATCTGCTAGATGAGAAATTGTAATGCACTGTGGCTTTTCGTTTGCATTCATCTGTTGCCAGTGAGGTTGAGCACCTTTTTATGTGCTTAAGGATCGTTTGCATTTTGTCTTCAATGCCATGTCCTTGGCTCATTTTTCCTATTGAGTTTTTTAAAAGCTCCTTATTTGGGAGATTAACAAATTGAAAATATTTTAACACTTTTTCTTTTGTCTTTTTTATGCCTTTGAAATTATTAAAAATAACTAGTAAATATTGCAATAATTTCATAAGTACATTGACTTATACTTAATAAACACAATGTGATAAATATATTGAAATATTAATATATATTAAGTGTGTAAATATATTGGATGTATTAAAATTTATATCATAAGAAAATATATTGAATTCTATGCTAGCTGCTGATGATAAAAATGAATAATTTAATGGGAGATTGCCTCACAAAGTCACCAGAGCAGAGAAGCAGCTCAAAGTCTAGTTTGGTGTAGGGAATAATAATAGTATCTGGCATTCGAACAGCTCTTTACCGTTTACAAATCACTCCCACATCTATTTTGTACCTCAGAGATAATTTTTAAACTTGTATTAGTTAGGTTTTGGTTTGTCTATAGAGAAGGATAATTGAAAATAACATTCCTTTAAGCAAAAAATATTTTTTTTCTCTGTTCCATACAAGTCTAGATGAGTGACTGAGGACTGGTATTGGGCCTCTGGTGCCAGAATGTAGACTCTGTCCTTGTCTAGGCCTCATAGTTTGAGATAAAGATGTAATTTCAATCTTCTGCATATGAATATTTATTCTAACATCATTTATTGAAGAAACTATACCTAGTTCAGAGTGTTCTGAGAATCCTTGTTAAATATCAATTAACTGTAAATATGTGAAATTATTAATCTGCTCCATTGGTCTATATGTCTGATTTTATTCCAGAATCATGCTATTTTGATCACTCCAGCTTTGTAGTATATTTTGAAGTCAAGTATTATGATGCCTCCAGCTTTGTTCTTTTTGATCAATATTGCCTTTGCTATTTAGGCATTTTAGGCTTTTGTGGTTAGAATTGTTTTTTCTATTCCTGTGAAAAATGTCATGGGAATTCTGACAAGGATTGCATTTGATCTGTAGATCACTTTGAGCAGTCTGGGCACTTTAACAATATTAATTATACCCATCTATGAATATAGAGTATCTTTCCATTTATTTATGCCCTTGTCAATATTTTATCACTTTCAGGGCACAGGTCTTTCACTTCTATGCTTCAATTTATTCCTAAGCATTTTTGTAGCTATTGTAAACAAGATAGTTTTATTAATTTCTGTTTCAGATAGTTAATTGCTAGAGTATAAAGTGCTATTGACTTTTGTATATCTATTACATATCTTGCAAATTAGTGAATTTATTTAACATTTTTTGGTGGAGTCCTAAAGATTTTCTATATTACATGATCATGTCATCTGCAAATGACAGTTTGACTTCTTTCCCCTTTTTGGACACCTTCTATTTCTTTCTGGCCTAACTTCTCTGACGTCTAGAACTTTGCTGAATAGAAGTGGCAAGATTGGCATCCATCTGTTTTTCCTTATCTTAGAGGAAAAGTTCTCACCTTCTCACCATTGACTGTCATGTTAGGTGTAAGTTGCTATATATGCCTTTTATTGTGCTGGTGTGCGTTGGCTCTATGCCTAATTTGTCAGGAAATTTTATTGTGAAATGATGTTGAATTTTGTCAAGTGATTTTTTTCGCATCTGTTGAGATGATCATGTGGTTTTCACACTTCATTCTGTTAAGTAATGTATCACATTTATCGATTTTATGAATTGAACTATCCTTGCATCCTTGGGATAAATCCCACTTGATTGTGGCAAATAATCTTTTTAATGCTCTGTTGACTTTGATTGCTAGTTTTTCATTGAGAATTTTTGCATCAACTCAAAATGGATTAAAGACCTATGTTTAGCGTGTGAAACTGTAAAACTATTAGAGGAAAATACAGATGTAAAGCTCTATGATATTGGTCAAAGGCTTTTGGAAGTGTCCCCAAAGTCAATTTTAAAACCTTGAAAATAGAGAAATAAGATTATATCACACTAAAATGCTGTTGTATACCTAAGAAAATAATCAACACAGTGAAGAGATACCCTATGGAATGGGAAAAAATATGTTCAAGTCATATATTTTATAAAGGGTTAACACTAACCATCAGAGAAACGCTAATTAAATCCACAAAGAGACATCACCTCATCTGTGTTAATTCAGCTATTACTGCAAAAGACCAGTTATAACAAGTTCTGGTGAGAATGTAGAGAAAAGTCTTGCACACTATTAAATGGCCACCATGAAAAACTGTACTGAGACTCTTCAACAATTTTAAAATAATAGAGCTGGTATATGACCCAGTAATCCCAAATCTGGATCTAAATTCAAAGGAAATAAAGTCAATACATCAGACAAGACATCCTTGCTCCTATGTTCATTGCAGCATTATTCACAATAGCCAAGATGTCAGATGAACCTGGACTACTAGTCAGCCTTGAAAAAGAATAAAATCCTGTCATTTGCCACGATATGCATGAACATGGAGGACACTATATTAAATAAAATACACCAGACACAAAAAAAGACAAAAACTGCTCAATCCTGCTTGTATGTGGAACCTAAGAAAAGCTGTACTCATAGAAATAGAGGGTACAATGGTGGTTGCAGGAGTTAGGGAGGGGGAGGGCCGAGAGTTGAAGAGATGTTGGCCAAAGGATACAAAATTTCAAGTAGACAGAAAAAATAATTTTACAAGATCTATTACACAACATAGTGACTTGAAAATCATAGAGAGTAGATTTTAAATGTTTTCACCACAAAAAATAAGTATGTGAGGTAATGTGTATGTAATTAGCTTAATTCAGCCATTCCATTTTATATATATATTTTTTAAACATAAAATTGTATGTGATCAATTAAAAAATAAGTGGAGAAGACATCTACTGTACATCAAATACATAGACAATTCCATAGTTCAAATTCCAAAGCAAGTGGAAACTTCTCAGAAGAAAGATGATGAGGCAGGCGGCGAGGCTAGAGTTTCCACAGCTGAAGATGGTGATAATAACACTTTAAGTTTGGTGGGAAGAATGTAACAGTTAGTGTAAATAAAGTACTTCAAATAATCAGTGGCACGCAGAAAAAGAAATGTTAGCTATTGTATTTATTCTAACCCACAGAAAATCATATTGGATGGAAAGGTATTTTGACAATACACGTACTAAGTATTTTCTTCAGATTTTATTAAAATTTTATTGAGCCTCACATCCTCTTTTCCTTTCTTTTGCAGACCACTGATGCATGATATTTGGTTTTGTCTTTTCTGCATCTTCTGATTATGCTATTTATAATCCCTCTTCCATTTCAGCTTTATATTTCCAATATTTTATATTTTCCTGTTTTTACTGACACATTTCCAGGTATTATGTCCTGCTCCTAGAGGCAAAAAGAAAAAGCAGGCTATCTACCAGAAAAAATAATTCAAAGTAGTTACTGATTTTCCTTATTGACATTAACAGGTTTATCATCTACCTTAGCATCTGTGCCTAAGAATCGGACCATTATCGTCCATACTTGAAACAGAGATGTTATTTACATCTCTCTGGCGCAGCATTGACCAGGCAACACACACAGCAATGCTCAGCTTGGGCACTAGCCTTGAGGGCCGGCCAGCCTGTACCTTGTTTTCCAGCGGATGACCAGGACTCATTCTAAAGATCTGAAAGGACTTTTAATTCTTCTTAAGAGTTTTAGGAGACAAACCTAATCCATGATGCTCAACTTGGGGATGCCGTTATATTTCCATGCCAGTCACCTTTATGATACAGCTCTAGAAGTGTTCTTTACAATGTATCATAAACAAGTAGATGTGGCTTAACTATAAGAATAAACATACTTCCAAACATATTAGGCTAATAGATTACCACAGTCCATTTTCCCATTAAGTAATAATAATATCTGATCTTGGCACTGTTAATCTCCATAAATCCATTAGAAAGAAAGCAACTGTTTTCAAATAGATTACGAGGAGACTCACTACAGGAATCAACATTCTGATTGTAATGTGAACATACAAGTTGTTTCTAATAAAACTACAATGTGAAAATAAAAATAAAGAGTTTTAGATAAACCTTTTTTTACTGCCCCAGAAGAACTTCATTGTCAATCTTTACTTCCAAAATAGCTGTAAGAATTGGAAATCGCTAATAATGGTTGTTATGGCTCAGATCTTAAGTGAGCCCGAAGGGCTTATATGTTGAAGGCTTAGTTCCCAGGGTAGTGCTATTTGGAGGTGATAGGACCATGAGCAGGTGGGGCCTAATAGGAGGAAGTTAGGCACTGGAAACACGACCATGAAGGGGATTCTGTGATCTCAGTCCCTTCCTCTCTATTTGCTTCCTAGCCACCATGAAGTGAAGCCATCTCCTCTACCACATACTTCCTCCATGTACTGTACTGTACTGTATCATCACAGGTCCTAAGTGACCACAGCAACCAGCCATGGACTAGAATCTCCGAAACTGAGCTGAAAACTGAGCTGAAATCTTTCCTCTTTTTAAATTGTTTGTCTTAGGTATTTTGTCATAGCAACAGAAAGCTAACACAATGAGAAACACCCGTTGCCATTTCTAAAATACTAAGATATTGTACTTTCTGGTATTGTTTGGTTCCCTTCACTTTCCACAAAAGTGAAAGCTAACAGAGTCAGTGGGTAAGAGAAACCTAACACATACTAAGGAAATACAAGGACATATGAGGGATGGTCAAAATAAAAGGTAAATGTTTAAATTTTTAAAATTGATTACAGTCCAAGGCCCATTGCCATTGAACACCCTGAGAATACTTGCCTTCCTCAAACAAACTTATCCCATCAACCTCGACACTTTCTGAAGCATTTCCGGAAGTCCCGTTTCACATCTCTATGAGGTGTGATAAAAACCACAGTAAATGCTGCTGCCACATGCCATCCAACGGGAAAGCAGGTTCCTAAAACATTATGGCATGTTCCCATTCTCCTTATTCACCAGGTCTAGCACTGCGTGACTTCTGGCCCCTCCCCAAAGTCAAAGTGGCCATGAAAGGGAAATGTTTTCAATCTATTTAGGACACTGCGACAGCCACAACAATGCAGTTAAAGATGCTCATGAAAGATGACGTCCAGAACTGCTTCTGAAATGGCAAAAAGATGGGATAAGTCTTTCCAAAGTAAGGGAGAGTATTTTGAGAGGAATTAATGATAATGTGTCTTTTACTGTAATAATTTTTTAATTTACATAGTCACCATATGTTTCAATCACACTTCATATATACTGGCCCAGGAAGGGAGGGAGGAAAAAAAAGAGAAACAGAAAAACAATCAGAAACAAAAAAGGAATTGTCAGAATTTTCTTAAATACGATTATAAAAGTGAAAGTTTAATAGATATGATGGAAAATAAACTTGAAGAAAATCCTTCGAAGCATAGAATAAAAAGACAAGTAGTTGGAAACTATGAACAAAAGATGCACAGAAGATCGATCCTGGTGCTGAATGTTAGGAGTTCCAGAGAAGAATGGAAACCAAAGGAATATAAACCAAAGGAAACAATAGGAGAGAAGCCTCAGAATACTCAAAATACAAAGGCTACCAAATTCCCAGCAAGAAACAAGAAACAGTTCTTTTACTTAAACACAGGCACTATGGAATTTTAGGACCCAAGTTTTGAGAAGATACTACAAGTTTCCAAGGTGAGGAGGATAAGTCCCTTGCAAATTAAAGAGAATCTGACCGACCTGTCCAGTTTTTACTCACAACCACAGACACTGAAATGTAGTAGGATAGTCTTAAAATTCTGAGAGCAGATTATTTTGAAAGTAGAATCTATATTGATCTTAATAAGCATTTAAACATGAGTGCCTAATAAAGTCAGCTTCAGATATTCAAGAATGAAGGAAGTTTACGCAAAAATATAACTCTTGTGAGGAAGGTTTGCAAGTGTAATAACTCCAACAAAACTAAGGAAAAATGCCAGAAAAAGTAAGGCTTTAAATAAAGAAATGATATAATTCACCCAGGAAATTCCCAGATGCCAGTTTTCAGCTGACCTAGCAAGGAATCAGTTTGAATTAAATCAGAATATCAGCAGACTCTAAGAAAAATATTTTTGAGATGAATGAAATTGATTCTAGTGAATAAGCAGAATAAAAAAAGTCAGTTATGATGATGAATGCATATGTTTCTTCTATGAACAAGAAAAAAATGCAATCAGAAACTCCAGGAAAAACAGAAAAAAATGTACAATTATGTCATAGTCCAAATAGAAACTAAACTAAAATGTGCCCTTATTTTGAGCAATGGGATGAGTGTGAGAGATACTATTGTTCTCGATTTAGAAACTTTTCATTGAATATCACTCAGGTCACGACATTGGAACCAAAGGAAAAAAATATAATCATGGCAAACTACTTACTCTGTAATTAACAATATTTATATAGTCCTAATGTAAGCACAGTTTTCTGGCTCCCTATTTTTAGAATCAATCTATAAACAAAGCGGAGGAAACTTAATTATGGTTACAGAATAGCTAGAATTTGGGAGGTAGAGGGAGGAGAGAGGTAGAGGGAAGAAACAGTATGCTTCTATCTTCACCTTATAGAATGAGAAATTAAAGGTATCATTGACTGTCTATGGAAAAAGAATTAGAGGGCTGTCTACAGTTACAACTGTAACAGAGAAACTAAAACAGCCAAAATGTTGAAAACCTGCAAAAGAGTGGAGGACTCACATTAAAGCTTTACCTACCCGAGAAGGAAGTGGATAGATAATGCCTACTAAGATTGTTGATCAAAAGACATAGCAGTGTAAACATGCCATTTGGAGGTGGAGAAGAAACCACAAGAAAAACTAAAAACAGAAACTGGTTAAAGGCTGTCATCTGTGGGACGCAGAAGGAGAGTGGGGAGGGACAGGGTAGGGGGACTATTTCTTTACATTCTAAAACCTTTCCACTATTGGACATTTTAATCATGCACATGAGTCACGCTGACACAATTTGAATGTAAGTCCTAGGAACCTGTCTCATTGCTATGTCATAAAAATAACCGAAAGGATTGCAAAATACATGAAATATGTGTTCACAATAAAGCAAGAGAGAGGAGAAGCTCAGACAGGTAAGATGAATTATCCCAGTTCACACTGGGCTGTGGCCAGTGAGCGGCAGAGCTGGGATTTGAACTCAGTTATTTCAACGCCAACTGCTGGGCCCGACTCAGGAGGTCCTGGCGAAGCTGCAGTGGATGGAGCACGAGGGAGCTGGGTGGGCCTTGGAGCACAGCCTGGATGTGGAGCGCTGTTTCAACCCTTCCGGTCAACTGTCCTTACCAGGTATCTGCAAGTGCTTCAATCCTGTTTTAGATTTCAATGGGATCTAAATTAAAACAGCAGTAGCCCACACGACAGATAAATGTGCAGTGTTCGTGTCTGGAATGTCCTCAGGTGTGGTCTCTAAACATACACTGGAAATGCGATAATGTTTAAAATGAATCCGAGGCATTTTCTATGACAAGGGGAGGCCAACCTTTGCAAGGGAAGGAGTCCCTTCTGCAATCAGAGCACGGGGCTCTGGCGTGTCTGGATTCACTTCCGCTGGCGTTACGCCTTCCGATAGCACACCAAGCTCATCCGGCTACACAAGGACGTGGGAGCTGGTTAAACGGAGCAGAGGTAGACAGCAGGCGCCCTGGCGGTCCTGCCCCATGGCTTCTCTTGTGCTTGCCTTCCCCAGCTCACCCTCCTTTGGATCTCTGCTTTTAGACTACTGGTATCTTTGAAGCTTATTTCTGTCCACTGGCCTGGCTTGGTGAACTTGACCCAGTGGCTTTCTGGAACTATTCAGTACTTAGCAAACCGTGACTGTAGGCCACCTGGCTGGCCACCGCTGGGGCTGTCTGACAAAGACACCATCCGTACCCTCCAGGAATTAGTGTTCACACTGCAAGGAGCTTCCTTTTCTGAACAGCCACTCTGGGGAAAGAATTGACCCGTCCCGCCTTGGTCCTGGGCCACGAAGAGCCCACACTTCCTCTTTCCCTCCTTATCCAGGACTGACATGTAGCAGCAATCAGAGTTCGGATTCCTCATCCACCCTTAGGTGGTTTTGCTTATTGAAAGTAATCCTTCCCACCCTTGGACCCAGCTTCTTACCTGAATTTATTGCTCCCTGGTTAAGCAAGAAAGATTAGAATATTGAAAACGTCTACTGCCAATGGGGAGGTTGACAGAAAGCCTTAAAGACTATAATCTGGAAACATAAATCAAATATGTAGCACTATTTACATAGCCAGGAGGCCATTATGAAAGAAATACATGTTTTCTTCTGGGATGCAACATAAAATCACCGAGTTGAACTATAAGAAATAAAATAGAGATTGACAGCATTAAGTTCAGAGGCGAAGGAGGCAAGGCAAAGGAGGCCCTTGCTGTCTCCTCTTCTATTAGAAGATTAATGCCAGGAGCTCAGTATTGTATTTAGTTGTTGAGTTTGATCTGAGTCAGATAAGCCCAGAAGAAGGTCAGCTTTGCCAGGTGTCGGGCAGAAGGCACAAAACTCTGGTCAGGGGACCCATCTTTGATCATCAGTTGATGGGATGTTGGCTTCCGAGGAAGAGGGAGCTGACTCAGCCTCCATTCAGTGTTTATGTAAACCTGGATTGGGAAACTGCTTTTCTTTATGATCTCCCTTGAAAAGCCGTGCAAGTTGCCATTACAGGCAACAGAAAATGAAGGATACTCTGTCTGAGTGGTTCCCACCCACTGAGAGGCTAAAGTTTGCAAAATGCTCGGGGCTTGTGTAAAAAGCATCCACAGATTCTAGACTGACTGGTAAGCTGGCTCACAGGCAAAGCCTTCCTTTTCCCCATGTATAGAGCAGATGCTGCAGTGATTAATGAAACACAAAAGTATTGCTGATTAACAGTAACTATCATTATGTGGTTTCTCACAGGACATTAAAAATAAAATCACAGACCTTCTCTCTACCTCTTTCTTCTTCTACAAAACTTCATTTCCCTCCAATATTTTTGATGGTTAAAAAGTTTGAGGACAATGATCTACATAACTGAAATTCAGAAAAGCCAAGGAACTCATCAAAAAGACATGGTGGTTCTTTACAAATATAGAGACAGTCCCAGCTCAGTGGTCTTTCTAGAATCACTGTCAGTGTCTGATTGCACTTATTTTGGGGTCTATGTAACGGTACTGGGAATGATACAAAGTAGATCAAGTAGATTCTCTGTCCCTGTGATGATTACAATCTAAAGGAGCAGTTATCAATCCAGCGGCTATTTTATGAACCATCTTTTACATTGACAATTTCACTGAGTGATTTACTGTAAACTATGTGTAGCCCTCCGGGGTGTATAACGGTGTCCGTTGCAAGCAACAGGGTACTAAAAAAGAGGGAAATCCATTTTCTGCAGCCCCCGCCCCCTCCATGTGCCTGTGAGTTTCTTCTGGAACCTGAAATTACCTGTACTATTTATGGAAAGCCAAACACTAAGAAGAAGCCTCCTAGGTGCTGTGGGGGAATACACAGAATTTAACAGGCGTGGTATCAGTTTTAGAGGTGAAAACAAGCAAACCTGCATTTATTTTCCTGTGTATCTAGGATCCTTTTCTCCAAAGATCTGTTCTGCTGCAGAATTGACCTGCAAATAAATACAACTATATTCACAGTTCCTAAAAACAACTGTGACCAGTTCCCTTACATAGGTGAGGAGAAAATATTTGCAGAGAGAATAGAGGTACATAAGAAGAAGTTACATAAAATAAGTTAAAAAAAAACAGCCTTGAAATTGCATAAACTCAGTACATACTCTTGGCTATTAGGCTGCTGTTGTCATTCAGTTACAAAGTAAAATCTCAATGCACATCCTACCCAGGACCCTGCTGGCAACCTGTAAGGTGTGTCACTCCCCTGCCCCATGCAGTGACTGTCCGCTGCCGCTGCTCACAAGGAAAAATTAAAAGCCTCGAACTCTACTCCTGATGAGTTGGGACTTCTGCTTCTGGGGGTCCCAGTTGGGGAAGAAGGTGACAAGATTTCAACCTTTTCCAAAACAAATTTTTATTTTTGAGATAAAATTGCCTTTCCCTTTGATTGTCTATATGGCAATATCTGGCTACCTAAAATGTCTCTCTGCCATCATTTTGTTTGGTGCACTTAAGAGAAAGGCCCAGAAAGAGTGGCATCAGTAAGGGCAGGCTGCAGAGGCGCGAGGGTCCCGCAGCCTGTTTGGGTGGGGACTGAAAGACTTGCATCTCAAGTGGCATTCAGCCTTATTTCCCTCCACTATATGCCGGTAGCTGTACGAGGAATTTCACATGAGATGACCTATTTAGTCTACCCAGCCTCCCAGCGAGGGCACACAATTCTCTTCCTCTAGCACATTTCAGAATAAACAAGTTCAGAAACACTGAGCCCCTTGGCCAGGGTCACCCAGCTAACACAGAGGGGTGGTAAGCTTTGAAGCCGTTCTTTTGTATCATAGAGTGAAGTTCTGCTTTCAGGCCAGAACTGTGCTTAAATCCGTGGAGAAGCCCTCCAACACTCCCAGACAAGGTAGCGTGCTAACAGACTTAGGAGGAACTGAGCTCTGCGCAATGTTTGAGGGGCCTCCACTTCTTGCCTGGTAGGCGGGGAGGACAAGACCCTTCCAAAAAGAGCTTTGCTTCTGCTCCTCTGAAGAGAGAGCAGATCCACACCAGACGCGGGGAGTCCGCTCTTCAGACCTTTCTGTGGAATTGCAATATGTTCTGTTTCGTGTTTCCTAAATTGCTTGCAACAGGCAGCTGCGCTAGGTCAGAATCTCCACGGGGCCTGCGGGATTCCAGACAGGGTGGGGGCGCCGCCTGCCTCTCTCTGGCTCTCTAGGGCTGGGAAGAATACAATTCACAAATGTGGGGCATCTGAGGAATTTGGGGGCTAAAAAGAGAAGCTTCTAGCTGGAGGTGGCTAAAATTCCTGGACCTTCCGGGTGTTGGGAAACAGTATGGAGGATGTTTTGTTTGTGCTATGGAGCTAATAATAAAGCAGCCATTTATTGAGAGAACATGTTCCCAGCACCCCAATAAGGCCCTGGAACATGAATTTAGGGCACCCCCCCAGTCAGTTCCGACGGTGTCTCAGGCTACTGATAAGTGAGTGGAGGTTCGGGGCTAATTAATTGTTCCAGTTTTCATAGCTCTAAGGCCAAGTCAAATCCAGGCTTTTTGACCTGAATGTTGCGTGTTTTTAGCAAGGACAACATTCTGCTTCTAATGAATTTGCTCTGAAGCTGATGAATATATCAGACAGGCTTTTCTCCCCCTCCCAACCCGACCCACCCTGCTCTTGGGCAATTAAAATAGTTGAGTTCCCTTACAAGGGAGCATAGAAAAAGCAACCACTTGGGTTTGTCCCAGTTACATGAATTAATTCTGTCTTGGGGTTCTGACGCCAACATAAACCAAAGGGCCCAGATCCCAGGATGAAATTATATCGTTAAAGCCCTTGGCAGCTCAGCTATTATTTTATGTAAAATACATGCACGGCTTGTGAGAATTCCTCTCCACCAGCCAGCAGGGTGAGGAAATCCTCAGCAACAATAGCATTCTCTGCCATCCTACAGGTATTTGTGTGACATTATTGATAGGAGCGTGGCTGGTTCGGAATCGCAGAAGGCAAACAGTTTCAAAGTCCAACTCTGTTGGGGAGAAGAGAGCGGCTGCCGGGCCATGTAAATGAAGGACCCGCAGCCTCCCAGCGCCGGCCGGGCCGGATTCCCAGCGGGCCTCATCCCGGCTCCAGCCACGAATCTCCGCATCAAAGACTGCGAAGCTCTGGATTTGGGACGTCTCACACCCCTGCCCCGGCCCATCGCGGGGTGGGGTCAGCGAGGGCAAATAGCTAAACATTTTCTCCAAAAGGCCATAGTTGGAATTCCCTGTCCTGGCCCGGCCGACTTGCCCCCAGCACACGCGCGCGCACACACACACACACACACGCACACACGCACACACACGCACACACGCACACGCACACACGCACACAC
>PVJO010006176.1:0-91351 GCA_004026905.1 Hystrix cristata
AAAAAAATGTACCTTTCAGCATCTATACACATAACTTTGAAGAGCATATGTAAATGGAATTTAACTCCACATGAAATTCTGAAAAATCTGTTTTTCATTAATCAGGTATCATCAGCACACTTCTTTGCATCATATCTAGGTGCACATCATCATGAATAGCTGCATAGAATGGGCTTGATTTCTTTATAAGAGACCTGCTCCATCTCTCAGAAGAACTGCCCAGCTGAGCGCAGCCCGTCTAGAACCCTGTAGAAGCAATACATTGGTGTTGCTGCTTTAAATCACAAAGTTTTGGGTTTCTTATGCAGAGTAGACAATAGAAACACCAGGCAATTTGAGGAATCTCTGTGACCTTAGGTCCTTAGTCAATATATTATCTGCCACTTCATGCCTGTCATATAGTAGCTGCTCAATAAGTATTAGTTCATCTGCTTTCTCAGTCTCATTTGCTTCTTCTACTCTCATTTGAGATTGTTTAAACCCACCATGGAACAGTACCCAGCTCAAGTGCTGTACTGAGGTTGAATATATTCTTTTTAAATTTAATTTAATTTTATTTTAATGGTACATTTTCGATGTACATATTGATAACATTCATCATTGGGGATTTGTACCTGTACATGATATACCTTGTTGCTTCTTTTTTTCCCGTTCCCCTCCCCTAACCCCCTCCTCCCTCCCTATTGATTGAAGATATTCTTAAAGTGAAGCAGCACTTTGGGAAACTCATTGGAATGTGGAGAGACTAGAGCAGCTGCCTGGGGAAAGGATAAATTCTTGACACCTTTGGTACCATTTCTTGGAAGCTTTGTCCTTCCCAGCTCCTGAGCATAGGTTGTGAGTCAGACCTAGGTGTGAATTCTGCCTTTCCTAGTTACTGGCTTGTATTATTTTAAATAGGTTACTTAATCTCTCTATGCCTCAGTTTCTTCCTTTATGAAGTAGGGAATCTTAATAGAGCCTGATTTCCAGGGAGGGGAGCTAAGGATGGGGAGATGACTGCTGTGCCAAACAGAGGCGTGAGTAAGAGAGTGCAGGTGGAGAAAAAGAAAAAAGAGTATGGTTGAGCATCTTTAATCAGAAAAACACTCCAAACTCAGAAACTTTTTGAGTGCTGATGTGACACAACAATTAGGAAATTCTATACCATGAAACTTTGTTTCAGGCATAAAATTATTAAAATGTTGTATAAAATAATCTTCAGTCTATGTGTATAAAGTGTGTATGAAGCATAGATGGATTTTGTGTGTAGTCTTGGGTCCCACCCCCAGGGTATCTCATTATGTATGCGCAGATATTCTGAAATCCAGAAGAATCCAAAATCCTCGCAAGGCCCTGAGTTCAGTCCCTAGCAGCACCCCCCAAATCCAAAATTTTAAACACGTCTGGTCGCAAGCATTTTGAATAAGAGACACTAAACCTGCAGTGAAAAATTAAGTTAAAGTGGTAGAATTATAAAAGGCCTCAAGATTTTTTACTGTAAAGCCAGAAACTGATATGCTAAAAGTGGTGTGTTTGGCAGTTGGTCTGACAGTAGAATGCAAAATGGGTTCAAAGGAGGAGTGCTGGGAATTAGGAGGCATTTCAGTGAATTGGTATGAGATTAGAAGGACCTGCAGTAGAAGGGGGAAGAGAAAAAAAAAAGTTGGGGTGGGGGCAAAAACTGGTGTTGACTGAATGAGAAAGATGAAGTGGTAGGTGAAAGATGGCCGGGCATGGTGGCACACGCCTATAATCCCAGCATTCAGGAGATGGAGGCAGGAGGCTTGCTGAGTTCGAGGCCAGTCTGGACTACATGGTGACTTTAAGGACTGCCTGAACTACACAGCAGACCCTGTCTCAAAACCAAAAACCAAAAACCAAAACAAAACAAAACAAAAGCCAACCAAAACCCAAAAAAAACCAAACCAAAACAAAACTAAAGTAAAACCAACAAAGAAACAAAAGACAGTCTCAAGGTCCCAGCCACCATCACTTCCTGGCAGTCCCGTCCTCTGATTTATGCACATTGTTTGACTGTCATCATCTCCCGTGAAAACCATGGGGCTGGCTGGGTTTGGTGGCGCACACCTATAATCCCAGCACTGTGGCAAGCTGAGGCAAGAGGCTTGCAAGTTTGAGCCCAGCCGGGGCAATTTAGTGATTTAGAGACCCCGTCTCAAAATAAAAAAGGGCCAGGTTTGTAGCTGAGTGCAGAGGCTCTGGGTTCAATTTTCAGTGTTTAAAAAAAAAAAAGGGGAAGCTTTGTGTGGAGCTAGATGGTGCATAGATAACCATTTTCTTTAATCATGAGATCATTACAAATATTTATTGTATAAGTAAGGTAACTTTTTTTTTAGACGGGGTCTTGCTGTGTAGTTCAGGCTGGCCTTGAACTCACTGTGTAGCCCAGGTAGGCCTTGAACTCGCAGCGATCCTCCTGCCTCAGCCTCCTGAGTGCTGGGACTACAGACATGTGCCACCACACCTGGCCTGTTTGAAAGTTTTGAAGGATCTGATTTCAGAGTGCAGTAGTGGGTACTGTATCTCTTTGTTTTGGGGTTAACGGACATGACAGTATTTCTCTAAAATTTTCACCCCTAACCTCATAATTAACTATAAGTATAATTATTCATCTATTTTGTGGTTGAGTCTCACCATTGCTTGGGAGCTCAGAGACCTCCACATCTTGGAAGAATGACCAGGAGACTGGTGCTCTCGCAGAGCCTTCTTCCAGTGTGTGTAGGGAGCCTTTGATATTCTTTCTGGCTCTACCAGGCACCTTCATGTCATGTACTTTTGGGACCATTGCTTTGGGTTTTCCTCACTCCTAATATTTTTGGTTTGACTCTCAGATGACTGCCACTACACTCTAAGACAACAGGACTCTTAGATGAAGGAAATTTAAGTCAGCCCTTGTTATATGACGTGTTAAAAGCACGCTTGCTGGTGCTCAGGGCCTGATTCAGAGCAGGCTTTTCTGTTTAATCTCTCACATGATGCTTTTCAACACAGGGCAACGTGTGTTTGTCATAGAACTTGGAAGAATTTCCTCCTCTCATTTTATCATTAAAGTTTTAATGGCTATAGGGTGATCAAAGATCAATTTTCATTTTTCTTGCGTGTCAAATAAGGCTCTAGAATGGGAGTCTAAAGAACATCTTTTTTTTGTCAAAAACATACAAAGAATATAAAGAAAACCTCTAGAATTCACAGAGAAGATGTGTTCCATGTTGCCCCCTGCTTTTTTTTTTAAATAAAATAAAATGAAACTGACTTAGAATCATCTCTGACATTGCAGCTGCTTCTGGGGACTGAATTCTTTCAGAGGAATGCAGAAGGGAGGTATAAGAAATTCACTTTTGTTTATTGAATTCTGGATCTCACTGTTAGAGGACCTGTGGGATTAAGGGTAACACATTTTCCTCTTCTGTGATCATCTTCATCTTTAGGGACTTAGCTCCCTTAGATGGCAGTATGTTGAAGGGTTCTTATTTTTGTTATGCCCAGAACAAGGAATAATGGTTCTGCAGAGCATTCCAGCAATACCTTGAATTTTGCAACCTCTGTTTATCATTTTATTAAATTTGGAAAAAAAATTAGATAGCAGAGCTACCACCTTTGGCCTAAGCTGTATTCATTGCTGGGCTTTAGACATTCTTAGGAGTATTTGGCAAATTAAGATGGACTCCCCAGAAGCCCATGGAGAGACCTGGAATGGACCTCATTTGAAGACGAGTCAGCCCAGAAGCACAGCCTCAGTTTTTGGAGAGAAAATGGCAATTCTTGGGATAGTAGGATTCTTATACACAGATTTCGTTCCGGGTTCAGCCCCTCTGAGTCCAGGATGCCTCATTGGGTAATTTCTATGAGAAAAATGGACAGAACTATTTCTCGGAAGCTCTGTGAGACATTTGGACACAAGCAGCAGCGCTGCTTATAGTCTTTCTCTCACAGAGAGAGTGTAAATCAAAAGCAGAGAGAAGGCTTCTTTTCTACATAACTATTTTGGCTCCTTGAGGCACTAGTATTTTAGCAATCATGGTGGCAGGAGACAGGACTAGGAGTTGGTGGTGTCTAGCAGTGTCAGCAGGCCTGGGGGAGTGTGGAAACATGCAGTAGACAGGGCCAGAGCAAGAAAAAATAAAATGAAGGATACTATGGGAGCAGTATCTGAGCTTGTTTGTATGCACATGCAACATGTGGAGTTGTGGGAGCACTTGGGGGTGGGAGAAACGTAGTAAAGTCCTGAGGTCCCAGAACGACAAGAGGGAGGCAATGGCCACGTGTGTAGACAGGATGGTCTCATGTATTCAACAAAGACTGCCTGGACACAGCTCCCTGCCTTTTAAAAATCATATACATAGTTGAAGGTCTCTGTCATTTAAAAAAAATCGCAAAATTTTCCTAGGACTAGTCCTTTAATTTTTTTCTATCACTCGATAATAAAAGAAAATAATTAAAACATTCTAGTCCTTTATCAGTCAAAGCTGATGACATACAAGAAAACATCAGGGAATGAGAAAGTAATATTTTTGTTAGGAATCTATGCAGGCAAAAAGCATTTTAGGAGTATATGTGTGTGTCTGTGCGTTGGACTGTGATTATGTTATAATGAACTTCTTTATCTGTTCCAATGGAGGCTGTTCTTTATGTGTAATGGAGGTAATCTTTGGGAAATTATGAATGTGCTTCCTGTCTTTCGCTTTTCCCATACAAAGTATTTGATTTAACTTATGGGAGGCATCCATCTGCGGGAAGGGTGTGGATCAAGATGAAGTAAGTCAGGAAGAGAAAAAAATCTACCTTCGAACATGAAAAAAATGGTTATCAGCAAGATAATAGTTCTTGAGACACTATCTTGAGAGATAATTTTCTAAATCTTTTTATTCTTTTTGTTTCCACCCTAGGTTGGAGTTCTTAGTTCATAGAGTCCTCCTGTAGTTTAAAGAAATGACCTGCTCACCACTAAGGCCTAGCTAGAGTCACAAAGATTGACGATATGATGTAAGGAAGGGTGGCAACAACAAAACCAAAAAGAATGAGAAGTGCCACTCACTCCCTTTCAGTAACAACCCATTCCCTTTTCTCCCAGGGAAAGTGAAGAAGAGCAAGGAGGTTTGATACAAGTGTTTGAGTTTTCCCTTCTTTGGGCTTTGTCTCAGAGCAGAAGGCAAGAAGATGAGTGAGGTACCAGAAGGCAGGTGAGAGTTTCTTTGTTTGCCTTGTTTGGGACTCTAGAAGGTCTCAGATTGCCTGGTGTTCCCTGGACCCAGCCACACAGATTTGACAGCACAGCACACGCCAGGGAATGAAAGCGTTTAGGTTTGGCTGCCTGAGCCCTCACTGGTTCCTTTGTTAAACGGACAGGACACACGAATGCTAGAGCAGATGGCCGTGGCAGAGGTGGATCTCCGCTCTGCATGGACGCGTGTAGCGCCGTGCACCTCAGCCTGGTCATAATCACACTTGCCTCCAAGTGGTCTGGTCAGAAATGTGGATGCCGTTCTAGATTTTCTGCTCCTTTTCCACAGAAATATAATTAGTCAGCAAGCTCTTGCTCCTGATGCCCTAAGAGGCTTGTCATTTTTCTTTCATTCCCAGTTCTAGCTTTTTGACCACCTAAATGCCAGCCAGAGTGGTGATTACCCTGCTGTGCTTTCTCTCAGCCTGTCATGTCCTTCCTCTGTTGTCTGTTTAGAGAACCCTAATTCATCCTTTAGGTCTCCATTCAGGAACCTTTGTGAAGGTCTTTTCTTGTGCTTACTGTATTGTCCAGTCCCTGTAGACTTTTCTGGGTCCCCCTCTCCAGTAGAATCCCCTAGGAGGTGGGGATTTTGTATTATTTATTTTGGTGTCTTGTATGGCTTGGATTTGGCTTGAGTCTGTTCCCCAGAGTTCGTATGCTGGACGCTCAGGGTGGAAATGTTGAGAAGGAGGTATGGAAACTTCAAGGGGTGGGGCCTGTTGGAAGATAATTAGGTCACTGGCACATTGTCTTTGGAAGAAATTAATGTACTTCTCATGGGGCTCTGGTTAGTTCCCACGAGCATGGGTTGTTGAAAAAGAGTGAACTCTGAATCTCTCTGACTTCCTGTATTATTATGTGATCTCTTCAGTACCTCCTACTCTTCCTTCTGTTTTGTATCATCTGCCATGAGGCTCTCACAAGCAGCTGAATTCATGGGGCTTACAGATCTTGGACTTTTAGCCTCCCACATGGTGAACTAAATAAATTTCTTTTTAAAAATAAATTATGCAGCCTCAGGCATTTTGTGATAGCAGTAGAAAATGGTCTAAAATAGCATCGCAAAGCGGACTCGTGTCAAACACATAACAGCTGTCTGTCATAAATGCTTGTTGAATGAAGTTCTTAAACCCATGTTTTTAGAAACTTTGAATAAATTTTTTATTTTACTTTTGATCCTTTCCAGGAATGTAGGTATGTTAAGATTATTATTGCTAAGAGATCTTGTGCAAACTGTGCTGACCTTTTAGTTGCTTCTGAATGTTTTAAATGTTCTAATTTTGAGGAACCCTAAATGAGTTCGCACGTGGCATTCACTTTGTCTTCTGACCTCTACTTGCAGTTGAACTTCTTTAAGGGTGGGATTTATGTTTTGCTGCATATTCCATTGTGCAGTGATGTGGGCCTCTTAGTAAATGCAAGAAACATGAAGCACCAATTCAAAGCCGGGATTCTGTGAACACTCAAGTATCACTATGAACAATTGCTAGATAATGCTTCAGAGAAAAGGTTGGAAGAAAATATACCAAATTGATAACAGTGGTTGATTTTGAGCATTAACAATGAGTAATACATTTCCTTTTTGTACTATTACATGTTTTCCAATTTTTCTATGCTGATACTATTTTTAAGTGGAAATCACTCAAAATACATCCCATTGGTAGGTATAGTGGTTTAGAGTCAGTCTCTTCAGGCAGACAGACCTGTGTAATTTAGCACCCTCATCTTGTAAAAGGGTACAGTGATACAAAGCGGTGTGTAGTAACATGACTGCATTAGCCAGAGCACTCATTTCTTCCCCCACTACTGGGAGTGGGACCCAGGGCTTCATGCACGGCGACGTAAGCGCTCTGCTGCACTACATACCCAGCGCATTTTATTTTTTATTTTGAGACAGTGTCTCTCTAAATGTAGACGGCTTTGAGCTTGTGATCCTCCTGCCTCAGCCTGCAGGGTAGCTAGGTGGGTACAACTGCATCCAACTGCCATATCAGTCTCGAGTGCTTGTACTTACTCTAATGGGCTGAAGGGCAAAGGGAAATTCGTTGTCTCGTGTTACAGAGCTTGCTGATTCCAGGGGCTCAAATGAAGTTTCTACCTTTCAGCAGCTTTCTTTTTTTTGTTTGTTTGTTTGTTTTTTTGAGACAGGGTCTTGCTATGTTGTCCAAGCTGGCCTTGAACTCACCATATTATCCAGGCTGACCTCGAACTTGCAGCGATCCTCCTGTCTCAGCCTCCTGAGTGTTGGGATTACAGGCATGCGCCACCACACCTGGCAAAATGCTTTACTTTAATTTTTCAGACTAGTTCCCAAATAATGACTAAGAAGCACGTGGCTATAGACAGCCCTAGGTTGACATCTTTCAAAGAAGGAAGACTTTAAACTCCAAACCTTCGTTACGCAGTCTGATTGGCCTTGCCAGGGCTGGTGGCCCTCCCTGAGCTAGCCATTGTACCCAGTGGAATAATGTTCTCTAACTGTCCAGTTTGGGATCAGTTTGAAGATGAGCAGCCACCGTGGGTCAGCTCACCACGTGGGATCACGTAGGAGGGGGAGAGGGCGCAAGGGTGCTGTCCCCAGAGGTGGGAGAGTGTGGCTGGCAGAAGTAAGCCTACCCTGTGTTGCGTGTCATAAACTGGGCACAGTTCTTGGAAGACTGAGAATCCGCTAAATCCTGGACATGGTCACCATTAGAGTATAGGGCAGTGGTGGAGCACCCTTGGCAGGCGTGCCATAGCGGGGCTCTGAAAGCTTTGCCATCACTGGTCTAGAGTATTGTCAGTATTTTTTTTTTTAACAGGTAATAAGAATTTTGTATTTTTATCATCTGGTGTTTATATTTTAAGTAACCCAGCAAAATAGGAGTTGAATTTCATTTTTGGCTTTACTATTTTTTTTCTTTATGTTTGGCCTCAGGTATTTTTAGATTATGAAGTTGTTGTTCTTACAATTCCTTTTTCTCAAAAATATATTTATAACTATTTTGATCCTTCCAGTGGCTGGCCGTTCAGAGACTCAATTTTTTTGCGAGGTTTCATTTTTTGTGCTTTATATAAGCGATGGTCCTACACGGTGGCCTTGGATACCGACATGGCTGTTATTCCTCTTGTTGTTGTCATATTTCATTTAACTGCAAATTAAAAGAACTGGAAAAATTACAGCAATTTCTAGTTCATATCCAGGAAATAGAACTCTCTGCAGGAACCCTTGCATGGTACAAATATGTTAGAAAATCATTTTCCATTGTGCTCTGAGGGCCTGGGTGGTGGTCACCATAGAGTGCGGTTTACTGCTCTTGGATGAAGCCCAGAGAGACTGTGACAAGGAGCCTGTAGGGAATCTCCCATCTGAAGCATTCATTTTCTTTCAGGATCAGTGGTAGAGGCTACTGTGATTAAAGCAAGATGCTTTAAGATTGGAATAGAGCACTTGTAACTGGTGACTCTAGAAGGAAAACCCAGGAGGTCAGATTTAGTCTAGGGAGGCTCTTTGGCTTGACCTCATTGGACCTTTATTTTGAATTTACCTCTTCTTTCCATTACACATGCTTTCAGTTTATAATTAAATTAACATAAATAGGCAATTTTTTGCTTTCTGATGAGAGTGGGGCTCTGGGGATGGAACTCAGGGCCTTGTGCTGTACTGCTGTGCTATACCTTGGCTCACAACTTAGTCTCTCTAAGGTTTGAAATGTCTTGATTATGTGCAGGTACCAGCTGCGCACAAGGAATGTAAACATTATGCACTGCGAATGGGTACAAAAAAAGAACGAAAAAAAAAAAGAGGAAAGGGACGAAGGGATGGATGGAGGGGGGAGGAGGGGAAGGGAAAGGGGTGAGAAAAGGAATTACGATGTGTTATGTGCATGCATCAACTTCCCACAAGGAATGTAAACATTATGTACTGCACATACATACTAGTAAACTGAAATAATAAAAAATAAGTACAATAAAAATGTCTTGAGGCCCTTTCTTTTTGGTTGCCTTTCTGATTCTTTTCAGAGCCATTCTCCACGGGTTGTGTAAAATGGAACAATTTTGTCTTCTTGTTTTACCTGAATTTTAGATACAGCCCTATGGACTTGGTACAAAGTTTGAAAACAGATGAAGCTCTTTTTCTTTTTTTTTTTTTTTGATTTTGTTTTCTTTTTAATTTTTAAAATTTTAAAATATTTTTGTTTTTTTTTTTGAGGCAGGACCTCACTATGCAGTCCAGGACAGGTTTAAACTCACAGTCCTCCTGCCTCAGCCTCCCAAGTGCTAGTATGCTAGATGTGCGCCACCACCACACCTGGCAGATGAAGCTCTTTTTAAAGACAAATACTTTTTCTTTTTTTTTTCAAGAAGGTACATCAAGGAAGCATTTATTGTAAATTTGAAACTCTGAGGTGACAATACTAAATCATAGCCATTGGATGAAAACCAAAAATCAACCATAATATTAATCTCAAATGTGGCAGCTAATTTTTGTTTTATGTGTACCTTATATTTTTAGGCTCAGGGACACACACGTGATCTGGTTTAAACTGGGCTTAAGAAGGAAAAAACCTACAATGATTGGTGCAGGTAAGCATCAGAGTCTGCGAGTCCGTAGCTGCTTGGTCAGCTTGTGGTTAAAGTGGAAGTGGTGGCACACACCTGTGATTTCAGGACTCTGGGAGGCTGAGGCAGGAGGGTCACAAGTTCAAGCTCAATCTGGGCAACTTAGTGAAGGCTCAAAAAAAAAAAAGGAGGGGGGGGCCTAAGAATGTAGTTCATTGCAAAGGCCCTGGGGTCGATTCCCAGTACGGAAGAAACATACAAACCAACCCACCAACCAAACGACCTTGTGGTTAATGGCTCCGGGCAGCTTCGAGTCCGTGTAAGAGCAGCCTGTTGGATGATCGTACCCTTGGTAATGATTTCTCTCTGACCAAAGTGATTCCATTTTGGATAGCATTTTCTGTCATTCTATGGTGACTCTTGCTCCTCGCCATCTTCTGTATTGTTGCCATTTTTTTTCCTCTAATATGAATTGTTTCCTTAAAGTCCATCGAAACCTTCTAAGTGCCTACGGGACAAAATCTGAATTTTAAGAAGATATCCAGGAGTTGTATACTTTCCAAGTTGGTCTCAACCAAGCCCTTTGTCTCTTACCTGCTGCCAAACCCACCTGAAACTCCAGCCATCGCAGCTACTTGTCTTCTGGGCTCATCTCGCTGGCCCTTTGCATCCCCAGAGCTGTCTAGGTCCCCTCCCAGGGCCCAGCCAGAAGGCCCTGTCTTCTGTCGCAGCTTCCCTTGCCCCGATTCTGCAGCACTTTGTGCATGTTTCTATTGCAGTATTCACTGTGTTTGTAGTAATCCTTGTCTGGCACGTGTGAAGGCCAAAACCACAGCTTAGCCATCCTTTTAGCACCTGTACCTAGCAAGAGCCAGATCTTTATTAACTGCACCGTGTAATTTGGGTAGCAGGTTACATGTCACAAAGTGTTGGTGACTGATCTCTCTGCATGCAAAAACAACAATATTCTCTGTAGTTTCGTATGTGATCCCTGCACACACACACGTGTGTGCACAGACACACAAAACAAAGCTCATGTAGAACGAGCAAAACTCCTAGGTTAAGAATTTCTCTTCTCAGTTTTGAATGCAAAAGAAATGTGCAGAGATGTGAATAAGAAGAGAGATGGACTAATGAAGCTCTCAAAATTGAAATGGTGTATTCTGGGTGTCTGTAATTTTTCACTTGGCACCGTGCACAATTTGAGGTTGGTGTTGGGTGACCTCCTTGCCTTCATTTCTCCTATCGTATCTTCATCATAATTTCTAAAGCTCTTCTTTGTAGCTAGAGTTGAAAGTTGAGAGGTGAGCTCTTCAGAGCTCCAACATCTGCTTAGGGCTGAGCTGGTGGGGGGGGAGAACCTGCAAAGCAGTGAGGTCTCTTCAACAAGGTACTTAGCATTTTACATAGTAGATGTTGGGGGAGGTGGTAATAGCATTGGAAATGCTTCTACTACCTTGCCCGGGTAGAGGAATGTGAAGCCATTTAGTGGATTCATACCTTGACTTCTCAAAAACCTTCTCTTACAAAGATAGTTCAGATTCAATTTTTTTGAAATTAAACTACTAAGAATGTAGACTTTTCCTTGAGTATGGACTTACACTCTGTCCTTTAGAGTGCAAACCCTTTCCCTCTGACATCAAAGAAAGGATTCGAGGCTTTTCACATCTTATTTGTAACATAGCTAGAACCCTCGGATAATGTTTAGAACATTAGAAAGGGTTTTAAAATAATTAAGTGTTGATTCTCATCTTTCATTTGGTGTGGAATGTAAGATACTGTATGCCAGATTGACGACCATTTTACAAAAGGGGCCCTTATTAACCCTTCATGATTTTTATATTATTCTCATGAATTTCAGGAGACTTTCAAGATTTAGAAGTGTCTTGTGGACTTTTTGAGCTTACATCTTTTGATTTTTTCTTTTTTATCATTTTGTTCTGTAACTGGAAGAAATTTTTAAATCTGTTTTTCCAGCAGAGGGCGACATCTGACCATGAACGTGGACTGAGGTTGGTACTTGCTGGGAGTATTCCGTAGCCCATTTTATCAATATACATAAAAAACTCAATGTTCAAATTAACTAGTTCAATAAGTAATTTAGCTCATTGATTTTTGGGCATATCCTAAGTGCCATTACAAGCTACGGATATTTTAAATGCCATTACCTAATAGAAGGAATGTTTTAAGCACCTTTTATTGATTTTATTACTGCTTTATTTTGCTGTCTTGGTTTAAAATCATTTTAACCACTCTGTAATCAAGAAGAAATATATCGTTGGTGAAATACAGTCAATTTCCTAAAAACCTTTGACATCGTTAAATAAGGAATTACAGTTGTTAAATCATGTCAGGCAATAACGGAGGGACAGAACAGATAAAATTGGGAGCAGTGGGCCAACATACCAGTAAGCGAAGCTGACCTCTCACGTTCAGATTTGGTGTGTGCCAGCCACACTCCAAGTGTGCATGCGGTTTGTCCATCAGCACAGAAGATTTAAAAATCCTAGGTAGCAGGGAAGGTGGAAGAATGATAGCAAAATGCGATCTCAGGGCTATTACAGAGCTTTTTAATGACCTCTTGTGACTTTCAGTTAAAATGATTCTCTAAGCAATTTTATAATTTCACTTGCTTTTCTTGCTAGATTATAGTATATTGATATTCTGCATAAAGGAGAGCCAAGGCACTCACAGGTTTTTTCTTTTTAAAACACTTCCTTCTTCTGTTCATTTGATTTTATATTAATGGTATTACTGAGCTGATCAGCTGGTAGAGGGACAGGGAGTATGGTCCATGTACTGCTTAATCAAAGAGGGGCAGAAGTGGGTAGTGAACACTAAAGCCCAACATGAACCTGCTAATGAGTTGATTGCATTGACATTTGATGTAATTTAACTGTAGAGTGGCAAATATCAATATCTGTATGTGATTTGGCAGATGATTGTTGAACTGAGATTAGAAGTTTAGAATGATTCCCGGTAAAAGACCACCTGGCAGTAACCCAGGAACAGAGAACCGAGTTTTCCTCATTAAATGGAATAGGTCCAGAAAGTCAAGTGTTTTGATCATTAATAGAATTTTTCCTTTTAGCAAATGTTAGCTTCAAGAGGAAATTGATAATTATGCACAGGTCTATTAAATGATCTTAGGGAGAGCTCTTTTCATCCCTTCAAATGAGCTCATATCTACAGTTGTGCAGTTATTCACTGGCAAGGAAAGAAAACTACTGAGAATGGTGATAGGCACCATTTCCAGTACGCTGGTGAGGTTAGAGGTCCTGGAGAGAACTAATCTACTTGAGACTGAAAACCAGATGCAGCTGTATCCTGAACGATTGTCTGTATTGTTTTATAAATGAGGTAAGCATGTTATAAGAGAGATGACACAAGCAGTCTTGAGTACATGTTGACGACACGCATGACACCATCGCGGGCATCCCATGTATGAAGAGCACCAAGGTGACGCCGGGCTTGGGCTCAGTGAGCGGGGTGTGTCCAGCGTGCGTTCCACGGCAGAGCTGGAAGAGGATCAGGAGCTGCGGCCGCGCACACAGGAGCTGCGGGTAGAGATGTCGGGGAAGGCCTCCCCAAGCTGTCATTCGAAATAGATCTTGAGCAGTCAGCCACGGGCAACCCAAGACCTATCCTGCTTTGGAAAATTTGTGAGTGAGCTTTTACAGAACAAAGGTCTTGTACACTCTGTTTCCTTCTTTTTTCATTTTATTTACAATGTTTAACATGCTGTGATATGTGTGTATAACAACAATGAAATAAATGTGTTTGCTTCCCAGTTGAGATACTGAATAGTACCAGCACCTCGGAAGCCCTGGTGGTCTCCTACGGTGGTCTCCCTCGTGGCCTCCAATAATCCAAATTATGTGATATTCTTATACCCACTGGCAGAGCACATAAACATCTGGATCTCTCAAGATCCACCATTCTTGTTCTTATCTTTTTTTTTTTTTTTGTGGAGAGCAAGGAGAGTCTCAGATAACCTAAGTGACCGTAATGGAACTTGAATAAATGAAGAAGTAGTCTGATTTATTCAAATTATATTTTCTGCTTCATGTTGAGCTTTTTTATAGACCTTTCTTTTCTTGCCCAACGTATCCAGATGGAGTGACTAATCTCAGTGCATTAGGGTAGGGTAGAGCTATGTATCTGGTCTGGAGAGTCATTTGCAGTTTTCGTGCATATAGACACCTATGTTACACGGAATATTCATTTTTAAATTTAGCAAGAACTCTCTCTCTCTCCTTTCTCTTTCTCTATTTCTTTCTTTTCTTATACTGGAAATTGAATCTGGGGCCTTCACACTGAGCTACATCTCCAGGGTTTTTTATGTTTTATTTTGAGACAGGGTCTCACTAAGTTGTGCAGGCTGGACTTGAACTTGCCTCAGCTTCACAGGGAGCTGGGATTATAGGTGTGCAACCATGTCTGGCTGGTAATTTCAAATTTACTTTTTAATTTGGCTGGCGACCATACTCTCTCTTCCTCTTCGTTTTCTAGTTTCACAGGATTGCTGGGGGGATACATTTTATATTACAGGTGATGGTAGGCAGAAATAGCAGAACTCTATAGGCTGCAAAACGTTCTCTCCCTTCCTGTCTAACCTACTCGTTTCTTTGTCTCTTAGCTTTTCCAGTCACTCGTAAACTTTTGGGTATAAGAAAATGTACTGTGGTTACTTATAAGCATAAGAACAATCTAATTTCAGGAGTGAAAATGACCAGTCTAGTGTAATATCCCAATGTGTAGTCAAAGTAGAAGCCGGTCTTTTCTCCAGTGTGGTATTGCCTGAGGCTGAGGAGCCTGTCACAGGGTGGGGGCAGGTGGCTTTCCACTTCTCCTCACTGCCCGTCCCAGCCCAGGGTTCAGGCTTGCAGAAAGAAGGACAGAGGGTGGCAGACAGGGAAGTGTCCCCTGTGGGGTCCTATCCTGACTTGTAGGTGGTGATCTCTGGGCTTGGCAGATGCTCAGCGCCAAGCCTCAGAGGCACTTTCAGCTCCCCTCTGGGAACAGTGACTGCAGGTGACAGGTCTCTGCTCTGGCCACATCCTATGGCCCTTCTCTTTCTACCTTGATGCTTTTGGGTTTGGATCTTTTTAAAGATGTCCTTCTGGCTGCATCTGCCTTACATAAAGGCTAATCATATAATCGTTGTAAGGATTAAAAGAAATAATGTGTGTAAAGCACTCTTCCTGGCACATGTTTACTGAAAAAATGAATGAGTGATTTATTGGCCGCCATTTTAATGGAGGCACTTTAAGACCTTATCATACGCCAGTCCTATAAGGTAGAATTAAAGGGACTTGGATATATTAAATTATTTGCAAGATCTCAAAGCCAGAAAAGTGGGTGAGCTTAGATTTGCACCCAGCTCTGTCCAGTGCCAGGGTCTCTGGTCCTTTGGGTGTAGGTCTTATTGTTTCAAGCCCTGTGGGTTCACCATCTGTCTGTCCATCATCTGGTGCCCATTGAGTCCTGGACTCTCACTTGACCATGCCCAGATGACATTTGGACAGACCTGACTTTTCCTGCACATATACTTTACCTCCAGGGACCTTGGCCGGATTTCTACTAATGAACTCAATCAGAGAGTCAAAGATATTTATCCTGATAATTCAGATAGAACCTGGATTTTACCCCCAGAGCGATGCCACATAGGAAGTCACAGCACATCCTTTGGCTGCAGTGGTTCAAGAACTGACGCCGAGTCTCAGCTATTAAAGCTTTGCTGATAGCCTCAGGTGACTCCGAGGGAGAATCAGGAGAATACGGCTTCGCATTCATTCTTGTTCACATGTGGGCCGTTGGGTTAAACAAATCTGCTTTGGAAATAATGGGTCAGAGTTAGACTAGGATAAGGCAAACCACGGAAAGGAAACAAAACCACTGGAACATTAGTTCTAATTTCAGTAAAATGTCATTTAATGAAATCCTGATGTTCAAGTAGGATCCTGGATATATACTGCTATGAAATGTGTGCTTAGTCAAAATGTTATGTTAAAGTTAGCTAATGTCTTGCCCCTTTAACATTGTGCCCACCAAACGTCAGACTCGGCTACAAGGAGATGATCTGAAAGTCTGATTTTTAAGTGCTCTTGTTGCTTGGGACAAAATAAAGTCAGGCCTCAGATTGCAAATTGGTCAATTTCTGGTGTACAGACAGCTATTCAGTCAATGCATATGGATTCCTAACTTTTCTGGACTCTGCTATGGAGATGTGGTCAGGAAAATGCATTCAAAATTCTTATTTTTTCTGGATTGTAAAATAATTGAGGTCTCACGAGGAGAGAAGAGAATCCAGTCCTATTGTTGGTTCTATGAAGGATTTAGCCACAATCAGGAAAAGACGTTTCTTGCTTTTTGGGTCTCAGCTTTGTCCCCAAGAAATTGAAAATACCAAAGCTTGCTCTTTAGGATTTTGTATGGTTGTTGTGGCAAAGTGTTTGGAGCTCCTTGGAGAAAAAGCCCGCTCAGTGAGGAAGCATTATTAGGCCTTTTAATGTCAATTATACTCTGAAATATGATTTCAGAATTTCAGAATCGAAGGACCTAGGACTGAACTGGCAGCTGATCGATTCCATGGAATTTAGAGTTCTCGTTCTCGATGCTGAACCAAAATTTGCTTTGGCTAAATGAGGTAAAACATACAATTATGGTCAGAAATGTAATAATAAATCTACTATAACAACCTTCTTTCCACCACATATCTTTTCTGGTATTTACCTGACTATCCAGCTTACAAAAACCAGAAGAGATGGTAATTTCAATAGGACCAGTGACACTGTGAGTGTACAGAGCCATTTAAACTATGATCTGTTTTTATTTTTCCAGTGTGCATGTCTGAAAGATTTCTTTCTTTTCGTTTTGAAAAATTGGGAAAAGGAGACAAACAGTTAAAAGTATGGAAGGTCTACACGTACTGCTTTTTCTACACCTTGAGGACTAGCAAAATCTTTAATATGAGACTTTATTTGTACAAAGCAAAACTTCAAAACCACTCAAAAGCTTTTCTTATTAACTGCTGTCAGTCCTGTGATTTACAGAGGCAATAAAGAACTAGAGGGGGCACATTTATCATGGAGTTCCACACACCAGAAGCCATTTTCTCCAGCGGTAAAGGCAAGTGATAAAACGAAATTCTTTTGTTCTAAAGCGAGACATGTTCTCTGTCCCCTGTTCTCTGAACCTAGGCACACCAGGCTTCTCTGGTGGCAGCTGGCACCATCTCATCCACACTTAGTGATAAATTGTTAACGTGAAACATTGCTGGTCCACTTGGAACACCTGGCTGTGAATAGTGTTTACTTTCAACACACGCAAGTTAGCTGCCAACACGTTCGTAGTATGGATTCCCGGCTTACTTTGAGGAATCCTTGTCTGCGTGTGTGTGTGTGTGTGTGTGTGTGTGTGTGTGTGTGCTTTCTTTCATTTTGGAACAGAGTGGATGAGAATGTTAAATAATGTGAATTTTTATTTTTTGCTTTTGTTTTCCTTAGTAAAAATCATAACATTTGGAGTTTGAATCTCAATTTTCTTGTTGTAGCAAAGAATATCTCATCTGAATTTTGATGCTGAAAAGCAAAACCAGTTTTGGGCTGCATTTTTCCAATTCACTTTGTATTTGATTTTGATTTTGTGTTTTGCGTGTGAGGCAGGCAGGTATGATACACAGAAATGCTTTTAAGCTGTCTCTGAGCTTTGATTACACATTTGTGGGTTTTTGAAGTGAATTAGCCAGGCATTGAACTAAGCTGGACATAAAAGGCTACAACAGTTTTGCTGTTTGGGAGACAGAAAAATGGAACATTTTTGAATATTCTATAATTGAGTACATCCATCATCCAATTGTAGTTATTAAGCACCCACCTGTGCTTGGCAGTGTGTTGGGCGCAAAGATGACTGGGAAAAACATCAATGATTTGGAACCAGAGACTATAGTAGTGTTTATGCTTACAGGAAAATGAACACAAATGTTAAATTGTGAGTGTTCTTCCTAGCAGAACAAGTTATGTGGTTAATTTAGTCTCAGAAAAAGATGAGAGTGCCCAAGGAAAATCTCTTGCTATTTCCCAATTCCACAGTAATTTACTCTGCTTCTTTATTGGTGCATTAATGAAAAGTAGTATGTTCAAAAGATAGTAGTAAGGCAGAGTCTGCGACAAATCTGGGAAAGAGAAAATTCAGGTCAGGTACTTTGGTGACTTTTGGGCACATTCTTATACATTTTTAGCTGGGAAAGAATTTGGAATGGTATTATGTGGGAGTTTCATTTATCCATCTCTCCTTTGCAGTGTACAATTTAGTGGTTAAAGTTATTCTCTTGCTTCTGTCACTATCAGTTTCTTTTCACAGGAAGGGGAAATAGGTCCTTCTGTCAGTAATTTGGCAAAAGTGCTGAGAAGTCCATTATCCCCGCTGGAGAGAAAGCAAACCACCCTGGTATGTGAGGACTTGGCAGACTTGATGGTGATGAGCCCAAGCAAGCAGCTTCTAGCCAGACAGGGTTGTGTTTCTCTGTGTACTGACTGTTAGACGCCCTTCTAGAACCCACCTAGCATTTTCTCAGAGGAAAGTTATTCTCCACCCCCACCCCGCCTTTAAAAAAATTCATTGCTGTAAAAAATATGGGATAGAGAAGGAAAAAAAAAAAGAATAGTCATTTGAATAAAGGAGGCACAGCTTTTAGGTATTTTTGGGAAGGGACTGCATTTGTTTGAAAGATGGTGGAAAGTTGTGTGCTTGCTATGTGGCACAGGCTGACCTTGAACTCTTGAGCTCAAGTGACCCTCCTGCCTCAGCCTCCCAAGTAGCTGAGACTACAGGTGTGAATCATTGTGCCCAGTTCAAACGGTGGGAAGTTTAACATTATGTTTCATGATGTGCTTCTTATAGTCTTTGCTTGACCAAAAGAAGGAACTAGCTGTTAGGTAGCAGAGGAGCATTGCCACCAATCCGAGTGCAGGTGAGGCTGAAGTTTGGACTCATTTGGATGTCTGGACACTGTTGCAGAAAAGAACATCATAACTGTTTGCTGTGATTTTAGGTTCATACTTCACAGCTGGAAAGAAAAATTCTTTTACAGAGGCTTACTTTTTTATATGACTTTGAAAGGAATTACATTTTATTTCTGACACTTATTGTATTGTAAAATCTCTAGTCTCTGATACTTAAGGTGGAAACTTTTAACTTTCTTTCTTTAAAAAAAACACAGCAGAACTCTTGGGGCTTTTTAGTACTATAACCTCTCAAATAATCCTATAGCTTTGAAAAATGAAATACTTTATTTTATGAAGCAGTTTTGGGGTCAATTTTTCCCCCCTAAAATGTATGCTTTTATGTGGGGTAGTTTAAAGACCAGCTGTTAACTGAAACCAACCGTTAACCAAGTCGCATAAAGCTGTGTTTCCTATTAGTCTTGTATCTTTCCTATTAGTCATTTATGAAAGGATACAGGAACATCTAACAGAACTCCAAACAAAAATTCAAAAAACAGATGTCGAAACCATATTGACTTGATGGTTTGCTGGTTTTTTTTTTATTAACAAAAACCTCACTAATTATTTGTGGATTATGAAAGAATCCACATGTTTTGCTAACTTATCACAAAATTGTTAGTAGTAGCTTGTGATTGAAAATTGATGTTTTGCTAGAATTTCGGAGAATTAAAAAAAAAAAGGAGTTGAAGTTTATGCCTGGGAGCACCCTGAAGGAGAAACTATGACATTTTCAATAGTTGGGCATGCATGAGGCTCTAAAGGTGTGTTTATTATGTTGTCATAGTGAGTAGTGAATTAAAAAAATAACAAGACTTCTCCTTGGGTAGTTGCGACTTATTGGTAGTTATCTTTACAAGAGTTCCATGCTGACTTAAGTAAAGATCTTCAGGGAAAAAAAAAACAAACTTTATTTTTCAAATAAATTCAGCTAAAGAGCGTACAGGCTTCCATGACACTGCGCTGAATTATTATTAATGTGCGCTGCTGTGAGAATAGCGCTTGCTGCTGTTTAACAATCGCCCCTTCCTCTGGAATTTCAGGAAAGTGGTAGGAAAATGAGGGGCAGATTAATGTGCTCCTGCTGGATTAAATGTGCTGGTTGACGGGCACAACATTTTTATCATTACTTGTGCAAAGTGGTGCAGAGGGAGACCGTTATTTGGGGTCAGGTCACATGTGGGATCAGTAAAGCTGTTTGAGAGGCATTTTTGGCCAGGCTGGGTGTTGATCCTGGCTAGAAAAAGGTTTGTTAACTGATTGCTTTTATGTTGGATGCTCCATTTCTCTCCTTCTCCTGAGCATCGTGTGGGGTGCTTTGGAAGACAAGAATGTGGTCTTTCAAGGGTCTTCCTTGTTGACTTCGAGTTTGCTACTAAAACCAAGTGACTGGGCACAATGTTGCTCCTCAGTGCTTTTGAGTGTCAGTGATTAGTGGACTTGCTCTGAAGTTCAGGGTTGTGATTATAGGTACCTTTTTCATTTGGAATTATCTTTAGGTCAAGGTTCCTCAGCCTGGGTCCCCAAATTTACGCCCGGCCCCTTTCCCCCTGTGTCCCTCTTCTCCTCATGTTCCATCTTCTAGTCACACAAGATTGCCATTCTCCAAACATTTCCTCTACCATCCTGCATCTTGCCGTGCTGTTTGTGTGGAATATGCCGGGATCTACCATCCCATAACGCCCAGATTATATTACCATAACACTTTGGAGAATAGTTCCAAAGTCCTTGCTTCTTATTTCATGGAATAAGCTTCTTCCCTTCCTCCTCTCCTGCACTCTGTTGGATACAGTACAGTTTTTGTGGGCCCTGGAAGTTAGGGGTAGTGTGATTCTCGCCTGAGACTTAAATCCTCCTGCCTCAGCTTCCCAGAGTACTGGGTTTACAGGCATGTACCACTAGGTCTGGTTTAGGTTTTCTCTTTCGTAGCCTAAACATTTCTAATCCCTTCTACCCCATGAATCCAGCTTCCCACCCAGTGCAGCTCATTGACTGAGACGTGAACACTCCTCAAAGCCAGCCATTCCATTGCCAGAGACTCATCCACTTGTTTCTGTCTGGAATCTGAGTCAGAGACAGGAAGTACAGGCAGGTGGCTGCAGGAAGCCCAGCTAAAGGGTTGTGTTGGGTAGAGGCCTGAGCCCACACCACGGCAGGCCAGAGTTGGAGGAAAGCTAAGGTTGTGTGGTGGAGCAGGAAACATAAGTAAGTGGAGCTGACTGCAGAGAGGATGGAACGGAGCCCCACAGAGAGAACTAGTGACAAGAGATGGAAGGAGAGAGGAACTGTCTCAGAATCCAAAGGTGGGCCTTCACGGAGATTAGAAACATACTGGAGAGGAACACCAGCAGTTCCTCCGGGGTGGTTTAGTCTACTGAGGTTACAGTCGTTCAGGTCACAGACTCCGATAGAAGACTGACAGGATGCGGGTCTTGTCGCTGGTGCTTACTACTGCGTAACTTGGGCTGGTTCCCCACTCTCTCTCTGGGCCTTAATTCCCTCATGTAGAATGGTGACATGCTAAGACCTATATCCTGGAGTTGGTGAGGAATCCAGCAAGGTGAAGTGTGTATGGCGTTTCTCTTGAAAGACTGACAGGTCCCCAAAGTGTTAGCGATTACTCTTTTAAGGAATAATAATTCTTGTGTTTGGTTTAAGGTTGAGAAACTCTGCAGGCTTTATTTCTGATGGTGAAGATTCTGGACTGCCTGGTTTCAAATCACAGAATCCTAGATGAATGACACAAGTTACATAAACTTCCTGTGCTTATGTCTCTCATTTATGAAATGGGGAGAATAGCGGTACCCACAGAACTCCATGAGGATTAAATATTAAACATTTAGAAAACGCATGGAGAAAAGATTTCAACAAAAAACTATTACTACTTTTGTGACCTTTGCATGCCTTTGGGTTCTCATTAAGCCATATTATCTTTATGAAGCTATAGAAAACCTGAAAATACTTACTTGGGTGACAGTTTTTTCCCTTGGCGGGGATTATAGTCTCTCTGATGGTTGTTTCCACCTGATGTGGCTACAGCTGAAGTCTCCCAGGGAAAGCTTGAGATGTTGAGCAGGCAGGAGAAATTGTGGTTTGGGAGTTCAGCAAGAGGTCTAGAAGAAAGAAACTGGCTGGAGTGGGTAGAACAGAAGCCACAGGAGTAAATGAAATCACCTCGGGCCAGTGTTCAGAATGAAGAGAAAAGCCTTGGAACAGACCCCTAGAAGGGGTTTGAGGATGATCGGGTTGTTGGAGTGAGCTAGAGAATGACAGTGGGAAATGAGTCAGCAGATAACCCTGAACGTTTTCAGACAAGTGATACTAATAGTGTCTGTGACTGAAAGCTACCGTGTCAGTGTTCCAAGATCTTTTGCTAATTCATTTAATCTTGTCAAGAATGTGTAGGTAGTATTTTTATTAGTGCATTTTTTCAGATCATTTTCAGTACGTAGTGACTACATCCATCGTGGGGAGTTCGTAAATGATTATAACACATCTTAATTCTTTTTACATACCACTACCCTTCCTCCCTCCATCTCTTGTTCCCCTCCCAAGGTACATAGTATTATACTTCTATTTTTCAGATCAGAAACTTGACATATGAAGAAGTTAAGTAATTTTGCCTAAACTCACGGAGCTAGTAAATGAAAAAGTCAGCAGAATTTGAACCTAGATAACCTTGTTCTGTATCTCATGATCTCCAAGGCCAAGTAGAAGTAAAATTGGAATAAATCAGGCCTAAGAAGTTGTCTCAGTTGGTATTTAGATGGTTGATAATCTCTATTTTTAAAATTTATTTATTTATTAATTATTTTATTATTAAATGTTTCTGACTAGCAGAACGTGGTATTCTTTGGCAAGAGCATGGTATGTTCAGAAGCAAATGGCTGTGGATTGAGAAGTGTATCGTGTATCAATCAGGTTGTGCTACAATCGCTGCATAACAAACAACTCCAAGATGTCAGGGGTTTGCAGCCATAAACACATATTTTTTGTTCATGGACCTATGATTTGGTTGAGGAACTTCTGTTTTTAGGCTATGTGTTAGGTTTAGGTCTCTTTCATGTGTATATTAGTTTTCTAGGGCTCCTATAAGAAAATACCACAAACTGGATGGCTCACACAACAGAAGTTTATTTTCCCAGAGTTTTAGAGGCTAGAAGTCCAAGGTCAAGTTAGGCCTCTGTCCTTGGCTTGTGGATAGTACCTTCTTGCTGTGTCCTCACATGGTCCTTGATCTATACACAAGTGTTTATGGTGTCTCTCTTTGTATTTGAGTTTCTTCTTCTTATAAGCATACTGGTCAGTTTGTATTAGAGCCCAATTTAATGGCTTCCTTTTGATTTAATCACTGCTCTAATGGCCCTATCTCCAAATATAGTCACATTCTGAGGTACCAGGGATTATGACTTCAACATATGAGTTTTAGGGGCCACATCTCAATCCATAATATCGTGTTCTGTTCTCTGAGACCTGCAGCTAGGTGGGGCATACTCTTTTCATGGCAGTGGGCAGAAGTTCCAAGAGAGTCAGGAAAGAAGACACGATACTCTTAAGACTTCAGCTTGGAGTGGCCTTTGCCTCCAGTCACACTTGGCTCCATGGCTCTTCCTAAATGTCCTCTGCTCTTGCTGTCATCTCTACTGGACGCCGTTCTCTGTTTTCTTTTTCTGGATAATTGTTATTCCTCCTTTAAGACTCAGTTGAAAAGTCACTTTCCTGGTGATATTTCTGTCTCCCTGAGGCAAAGCAGGCAGTTCCTTTCCTTTTATCTCTCAGCACCTCTGTTTTAGCTTTTATTACTTTTTAAATTATAACTTTGTGTAACTCAGATATCAACTTTCTCCCTGTCCTTCGGGTCCAGCACCACCGTGATCAGTTTATGCCCTGGGCCCATGAGGATGCCGAGTTCAGCTCTGCTTCGTCTCCACATTCAAATGCCAAATGATATGGGCACCATCACCTGCAAAATGGAAACCAAAGCCAATAGTAAAAAGTCAAGTTCACATGTACGAAAGTATTAAGAGAAAAGTAGGTTTCTGAGGGGAGGTGGAAAAAGGGTTTACATCACACACAAATAACTACAGAAACCTCTTCTAGACATTTCTGTTCTCCTCCTAGAGCTCCCCATGGTCTCTGGGTGTTCTTACCCTGTCGGTGATGGCCGGGTACTCTGGCTTTGGCCGGGCTGCCAGGTGGCAGAGTCTAGGGGCTGCTGCTGCTGAGGACAAGATGTATGGGGTGTGCCTGGAGTTGTGCATTGTTTGACCCCACAGCCAGTTGTGTCTTTTCTCTTGCGCATCTGCCTGCATCTCAGGACCCTCAGTTGTTGCTCTCTGTTATGCAGAACAGTTTGACTAACTCCAGCAACTGCACAGCAATGCTCAACCCAGGAGAAGAAAACAGGACCTTTCGTTCTCAGTTTTAATGAGCATTTCTTATTTTAAGGTGTCCTTTGGTGGACCCAAAACCCTAGGGCTAATCAAGGAATTTTCTAAATTCAAGTGATGTCTCCCCATTAGAAATTCTTACTGTAAGTCCTAAGATAGTTCACTTTCCCCCCTTCCATTCATTGCTCCCATTCTTATCTAGACTGTCATATTTTTTCAGGTAAAAATTGTGCTCTATTTGTTTTTGTATTCCAACATTCACAGTAGTCCCTGGAACATAGTAAGGTGTTAAGAAATGCTGGCTGAATAACTAAATGAGTCCAATTCAGTGTTATTTTAAAAAAATTTTAAATGATAATCAAGAAGCCAATAGAATGTGAATCTGAAACTAGTAAATATGTTTCCACATTCCCGGAATTGAACTAGAACTGTTATTTTATTGAACCTGAACTAAACTGAAACAAAGCTTCTTGATATTTTCATTGTAAATCAGTTAGAATTGCTTACTGGCTTGAACCAGAGATAAACTGCAGTACTGCTTAACTCAGAGTGGAACTAATCTCAAAAGCATACGGGTTTGATTCTCTAGTTACTTACTAAGGTACTTGAGTATTCTATGAATATGAAATTGCCATTTTGTTGACAGTGGTTCTAAGTACATTCACTTACAGGTGAGATCTTTTCTTTTCTTTTTCTTTTTCTTATTTTTTTCCATGGAGACCACAAGGTGTCTTAGGATATCTTCTGATCTAAGGGGAATTATTTTAGGGATCTCCAAAGTTATCATGAATAGTTTCTCTCTTTCACTCATTCATTCATTCAATGGTTCCTTTTTTTTTTAATGCCAAAAACATTTTAGAATAAGGTGGAAATCAGTTATTGAGAATAGGAGTTGGGAAGAGGGGCTTTTTTTGGGTGGGGGAAGATAATAAATTAAGTATAGGAACACTAAAACACAGCCAGGAAAAGATTTGTGCCTGAATATGTTCTCCCAAACCTTTACTCATTCTGCTAAACTCTATCATAAATTTAATACAATTAAAATTATGATTAAAAATAGCTAAAAAGAATATCTTCAGGGCTGGGGTTTTAGCCCAGTGACAAAAAAAAAAAGAATATCTTGGAAGCAATGACAGTAAGATGCAATTATATTCAATATTCTAGAAGAAAGTTGTATGAATTATAAGAGAAAAATCATTGATTGCATTTACCAAATTTCCTTTTTACTCCTGACTTGTGAAGAATTTTTTCCTTTACCATTCAGAAAAGGAAGATTATTCCTTCAGTAATATGAATTTGCTGGTGAAATGAAATTAAAGTCTAGTGAGTAATTTCAGAGTTGTGTGTTGTAATTTAGCTATATAGATCAGACTACAGAAAATATTTCTTAAAGGGGGTTTCTTTCTGTTAAAAACAACACACATCTCTGAATGTTCTTATTTGATGGTGAAAAGCTCATTGTCTCATTGGTTCTCACAGTCTGATGATCTCCCCTTTAATTTCCCCATGATTTTATTAGAGTGTAGAAAAGGTTAATTAGGGTATCCATGATCTTAGTGGAAGAAGATTTAAAAAAAAAAATAATATTGCCAACCCTTCCTCTTGGGTATGAAGGTAGCACCACAAGGGGGCACTATAATTTTATCGAATTTGTCCTGCTAAGTTGACTTGGAAGGTGAAATGATTACAGTGCGCAGAGTTAATTTTAATATGCTAATACATCACAGCAAGTTGGGAACTTCAATAAAATGATACAATTAATATACTTTTATGGGACGTAGAAAGACTTAGAAGGTCATTTGTAGATTATATTAGGGCCGCATTTAGACTTACTGGGTTTAAAATTCAGCATTCTTAAAAGAAAGCAGCAGATGTCTGACATACGCATTTTAGTGACCTTTGAATGAAGAAGTGAATGTCGAACTGGGTGGATCTTGATCGAGGCTTTTAAAATAAATTGACTCTCTGATTTCCCTTCTAAATACAGCGAAGATCAAGCTTTTAGATCTTAATTTCCTTAATGTTGCAACATAGAAAAAGTCACAGTATGTTAATCCTGGAAGGGATTTTTTGAAAGGCTATTTAATCATAGAAGACTTTTGTTTCTTAATGTGTCTCTGAAAGTGATTCTACAGTGCTGCTCGGTAATAAATTTGAGTAGTTTAGAGTCTCCCTTGGTTGGACAGTTCTCTTCTGTTATTTAATCTGAAATCATTGACAGTGCTTGTATGGTCAAAAGATTTTAAAAAAATAACATCCCTGCTCTGTATGTGTTTATATGCTAATTTTAGCAGATGTTGCTCATTTACTGAGGAAAGTAGAACAGGGGTGTTTGAAATAAGCTGGTGATTTATCTATATGGAGCATCGATTAGGTGTGTACAGACTACATGAAGACTGTTAGATATTTCATCTTTTGTCACATACTTGCTCAGTGGCATGGCCAGGATGCTGGACCAATCTTTAGTATCATGCTAGGATTAACTGAGATAATGTATATAAACTGCCTAACGCAGATGCGGGAACAGTGTTGAGACAGCCCACAGCTTCAGGGCTGCCGGCGACTCCTTGGCTGTGGCACGTGGTCCCCAAGCTCCTCGCAAGGTTAGAAAGCTGCCTTCCCCCTCCGCCTCTCAGACTGGCAAGTGTTAGAATTTAGCGGTTGAAAAGTAGAGCCGTTTTTCTTGACATTCTTCTACTCAATACAGTAGGCAATCTAAATTTCATGAATTTGTGCTTTCTTCCCCATGGGACTAAATACAGCTATTTTTATTTTGTACTTTAGGAAAAGCAACCCATAAGGCTTTTCAAGTCTCTTAAATTATTCTAGCTTGTAAAAGGTCACTCATGACTGTCCAAGGATGGAATCTGGCAAAGGTTTTTTCCCCCTTTCTTTCTCCCTTTGTATCTCCACTGAGGGATCCTCTTACCTGAAGGCTGTGAGTCGCCTCTTTTCCTGCCTTGTGGTGTTCTTTGCTGACTTCCCAGTGCTACAAGACTTTCAGCCATCGAGAATCAGTCTTTTCTTTCTTTCCCAACTTCCACACCAAACTTAATATATCTTTATGGCTGGTAAGAAAGAGATGACAACAGCATGGACAAAGTCGACCCGTTTTTGCAGAAATAATAATGTCTTTTTTTTTTTTTTTGTGATACCAGGGATTGAACCAAAGGTCTTTGTACTGAGCTACATCCCCAGTCCTTTTTATTTTTTGAGACACGGTCTCACTAAGTTGCTAAATTCCTCAGACTGGGACCGAATTTATGATCTTCTTGCCTTGGACTCGAGAGTGCTGGGATTACGGGCACGCACCACCATGCTTGGCTAATAATGCCGATTATTATGATGGGCACCCTTTTCTAATGAGCTACCTGAATGAGCTGTGGAGAAATTCTTGCTTCCGAGGGACCACCCTTGTGAAAGACAGAGGTACCTGTGTCGAGTGGGCTTTTCCTTACGAAAGCGAGACTACGTGTAATCATGTGAAATGAAACTCTGCCTGGCTCTCTAAAATGAGGAGTGTCTACTCCTTAAATAGCCTGAGCTCTAGTCCTTATTCTTTTTCTATGGCTGCTGCTTTGGTTTGGGTTCTTGCTTTCTCCAGCCTGGACTATGGCAAGTGAGATCCTTGATTTCTCTGACAGGGTCCTTGCTTCCCTCCTTCCTAGTCTGCCTTGCTGGGATGTGCACCTTGCTGCCAGAAGGTGCTTTCTGACGGGAAAATCCTAGCATGGCTGTTTCCCATTTTAGAGAACTCTCCAGTGCCTCCCCACACCCTCGTCTGGAGGCTCTTTGTGGTCTGGACTACACCTACTTGTTCAGCTTCACCTGTTGCAGTTCCTCCAGTCAGACCCCGGGCATCAGGATTTATCCACTCTTTCATCCTTTGTTCCTTTACTTTTACCTTGGACCTGGAGCATCTTCCCCAACCAGCTCTGCGTCTCACTACTTGGTGGTGGCAATGAGCTCTCGATGGTGGTTGCTGGTTGCAGTCTCTCCTTGGTGCCTGACCAACTACATGTCATCTCTCCTCTCTGTCAGTCAGGTACCATGTATGGCGGTCTCCTAGTCTCTTCGTGTTTCAGAATTTGGGCCTCCTTTTGGGATATCTACAACCTTTATTGTTTTCTGGTCTGCTTCTTTAAAAATTCAATGATTTTTGTAATTCACTTGAATACTATTTCTAAATCTCTCCATCATTTTACAACATTGAGTGTCTTAATCATATAGTAAAAAACACGAGTGTGATGTATACCAGATGAGAGTTTGTTCTTTTGTTCTTCGTCAAGAGATGACTTTTTTATTTTAGAGCATTCCTAAGGGTAATGTATGGAGGCTTGAAACAGGTGGCTTTATGTTTGAGGGAGAATAGAGGGGAGGTTGGGTAGAAAGAAAGAGGGGATTAAAAATACTTCAAAGGCAAATATACTCAGGGGATAACATTTTTCCTATATTAAAACCTTTTCTTTTGCACTTGCATTAGCCAACTTTGTATCACTGGGGCCAAATATCCAACATATACAGTCTAAAAGAGAGAGGAATTATTTTTGTTCATGGTTTTGTAAGTTTCAGTCCATCGCCAGCTGGCTCCAAAGGAGAAGCATCATGGTGGAAGGACCTACTTAGTGGTGTCCAGGAAGCAAAGCAAGAGTGCCAGGAAGGAGGGCGCCAGGGATCAAAGTCCCCGAGGCTGTGCCCCCATGATCCATCCAGGCATGCTCAGAAGTGTGCTGTGCTAATCTCTCAAGTCGATCAAATTGACAGTCAAGATGAACTGTCACATACCACTCTCTGGGAACAGGTGTACAGATGAAATAGCTCCTTTTGCATTTCTGTGGAGTCCTGATTGTCGTGGGGTTATTCTTGATTGTCTATGTGAAGCCTTAATTAGAGGAAATAGTAATGTGTTTCTGAAGTGGAAAAGTCATAGGAATAAAAAAATACTTCAAATAACTCTCAGTTTCTATTTAGCAAGATCTGATATAGAACAGAAATAATTAGAGTGATAAAGTCTAACTGGCACTAGTGAATTTGACTAAAAGCCAAGAGCAACAGTCAGGACACTTATGTTCATGTTTAAATTACTCAAGTGCTTAATTGTATAATTTCAGTTTCAATTACCAAATGCCCTTACTTTTAAAATTAGTCCTTTGAGTATTAGCTGCATGATGTTGTTATTAAAGTTGAAAATCTGCTATTATGGTTTAGAGGATTATTGCAAAGTTGTTGGCATATGTCTTGTTTAATAAATAAGTTTAATTGTGCATGTAATCTGGTAATTTAATAATGATGAGTTATATTTTTACAGAAATATTGAAGACTTTTTTTCTTGGGCTAAAACAAAATTACTTTTTAGGAGTTTATTTTCCAGAGAAAATATTTTATTATAAAAAATATCTAAGATACCTCTTGTACTATAGAAAATAGCCAGGTTTTAATGGAAATTTTGTATCAAATATCTCCCCCAACCCCCATAAAAGAGGTTGAGAGCATGGAAATGAGGTTCAATTAACAAGGGCTTGATGTTTATACATTTAATGCTTTCTGAGTTTGTATTTCCCCTAGAATATTGAGAATATGACAAAGTATCCTGTACAGGAGATTAGTGTATTTTTACTCATGAGGCACTTCGTGGTTTGATTGTGAACTCTACAGCTGCTATTAATGTTAATGAGCTTCAGTACTTGAGAAATTCCCTTGAGTTTCCCGTGAATTACCTTGGGCAAAACCTCCCGATTGGCGATTGGCGTGATGCTGCTGAGTTTCCATTCGCTCTAGCTGTCTCTGTTGAATTGGTGGTGGTGGTGGGGAGAGGGTGGTGCCAATTGTTTTAGACCTATGCCTTAGAAGAGGAAATTTTGGAATTTAAAATTCAGGGATATTTTCATTTTTAAATGATATTGGCCTCATAATCAATGAATTGATTCTTGGATGAAATCATTCGTGGAGAAGTGTTGCTTTACTTACCTTGGCCTTCCACTGAGGGCTGAAGAAACTGGGGGTCACAGTTGGAATGACTTCTCTGAGAAGGCAGAATGAATAATGAAGGAGCCACATCCAAGGTTTTTGCTTCCCCACCCCCCTTTTTACACAGACAGTAGTGTGAAGTCTGGAAGGGGTCATGTTTGTAAGCCACAGACTACAATATTCTTCCTCGCCTTTGTGGATGGGTGAGTTTTGGAACTCAGCATTCTGGAATGTTGGAAAGGCTCCTTCTCAGTTCCATTACAATGACACTTAAGGAACGAACCAGGACAGAGAGAACTACCGCAGGCAGGCGTTGTCATTCCAACCTTTAGGCTAAAAATAGATGGAAAAGTGGTAATTAACTTAGAAGAACAGAGAAAGCTGGAATCTGGCCAAATATTAGGGGAAAGGGTCAGACATTAGAAGCAGCCAGGACTTCTGAATGTGAGGCTGTAGCTGGACAGAGGTGTCCCTCAGGTGACTCCCCCTTCTCCACCGGCTCAAAAGAGAAGCAGTTTCTGTAGAGAGAGTAAAGCACAGAAATGCGGCTCTTTAGGATTCCAGGCAGAGCTGAGGGTGGGGTGATGCTGCTAAACCGAAAATGGAGATTAAGATGAATTCTAAGGGGTTGGGGATTTAGCTCAGTGCAGAGCACTTGCTTAGGAAGTGCAAGGCCCTGAGTTCGATCCCCAGTGTGCCCCCCCCCCCCGCTAAATTCTAAATGCTGAATGGGTGAAATATCCACGTTGCCTCCCCTCCCACAGCTCCTTTCAGAAGGCCCTGGAAGTCTTTCTCTTCTCTGTCTCTGTCTCTGTCTGTCTCTGTCTCTCTCTCTCTGGTTTTGTGAGACAGGGTCTCACTATGTGGTTCAGGCTGGTCTTGAACTCAAGGGGATCTTCCTGCCTCTGCCTCCTGAGTGCTGGGATGCCAGGCTTGTGTCACCAGCCCAGTGGCCCTGGAAAAGTTTTTATGCTCCTAGTTGAGATTGGAGGATACTTCTCTGGGAAAATGGCCTCAAAGAAAAGGAATCTTTCAATGAAATGGGCAGGGTTCCATCTGATCACGTTTGAGCTCATAACTCTTCCACACACAGGTCTATCAATTGTGCTTTTAGTGCCTCACTCTTAAGTGTGAATAGACAGTGAACTATTGTCAGATATTTGAAAAATGACTGCAAAACAGGAGAGAATAAATTACTGTAAAAAGGATTCAGTGGAGGGGGGGAGAATGTGAAAGAAAACAGTCAATCAATCAAACAACCCTCTCATTATTAACAACAAAACAATAGAGTACATATTTGATTCCATTAAAAATAAAACATATAGAGAAGAAGAGAGAGGTCTTAGAAATTAAACATAAGATCAAAGAAAAAGAAATTTAGTGAAGAGATGGAAGATAAATTTGAGAAAATACCCTGGAAAATAGAACCTAAAGAAAATGAAAGAAAAAATAAAAGAATTTGAAAATTCATCCAGGAATTTCAACATCCCACTAACAGGAGTTTTGGAAAGAGTGAACAGAGAAAAATATAGGAAAGAAAGCTAAAAAAAATTGACTCAAGAAAATTCCACAGTTGCAGACTATAAGGCTCCAGATTAAAAAGGCTAATGTTAGTTCCTAGCACAATGTATTTGTCAGAGTTTTCCAGAGAAAAGGAACCAGTAGGATGTACACACATGCACACACAGAGTTATTGCAAGGAATTGGCCCATGTAACCACGGAGGCCCAAAAGTGCCAAGACCTGCCGAGTGAATCAGCAAGCTGGAGACCCGGGACAGCTAGTGGCGTAGTTCCCTTCTGAGTCAGGCTTATGAACCAGGAGGGCTGATAATGCAGATGGAGTCTGAGGGCGTGAAAACCTGAAGCCCCAGTGTGAAGGCAGACAGGCAGGAGGGATCCTCTCTTACTTTGAAGAGTTTCAGCCTTTTTGGTCTATTTAGACCTTCAACTGATTGGACAAGACCCACCCACCCCAGGGAGAGTAATCTGCTGACTCATAATCCACCAATTTTATTGTTAATCTCATCCAAATGTAGCCTCATGGAAACACCTAGAGTAATGTCTGACCAAACATCTGGATGCCCTGTGTCCCGGTCAAGTTGACACACAAAATTAACCATCATATGTGACAAAAAAGGAAAAAAAGATCCATGCTAACTATATGGCATGATAAAAATCTCAAAATAAAAGAATGGAAGGATTCTTCAAACCAAGAGAAAATGAACACAGTGAGACTCAAATGGCTTTAGACTTTTTAACGGCAGCCTTGGAAGCTAGAAGACAGTGGAATGACACCTTTGAAAGACTTAGTGGAAATGATTTCCAAAGCAGAATTCTGTATTCAGCTAGCAGTCAACGATCAGCTCAGTTATGAATTTTTTGATTCAGAATTTTCATACCCAGAATTTTTGTTTGCACGAGGTGAGTGCCTCAAGGTCTCTAGTATTTTCTACTGGCAAAGAGTCTGATTTAGGCTGCTATTGGGTCTGTGATGCCCAGTGGAAAAACAGATTCCACATTAGATAGGAGGAAACTCAAGAAAAGCCACCCATAGCAGTAGCAGGCACTGTCGACTCCACCTGGCTATATTCTCTGGGCCCACTTGTGCTGAGCTTCTCACTTTGATATTGCTCTTGGGTTGCTGGGTGGGACCAAGGGAAGCTTGTAAGTGTTTGGTGGTGGAGTTTGTTCTGTGTTCAACCCTTAGCCAGTGAGGGAAGGGGGATGGTACATACATGTCCTGCCTCCCTGTTCTCAGCTGTGTCACTTCTGAGCATGTGTCAGGAATGTTCCAGAAGGTACCAGAAGGACCGGGCTCTGGATGTCCAAGAAGTAACTCACTCACTGACGCACCTTCGGATAGACCTGAGGTCACTTCTTAAATAAGCTACTTGGATCCTTTTCTTAGGATCTGCTTTTGGGGAAACCGTGGATTTTTAAACCAAAGAATACTCGCATGTGAGTTTTCCTTGCTCAAATACAGAAACATCTTCTTTTGAACTTAGCTTTAAAGAAAAAACAGATAAACTTCTTTATAATTTTGGGTTGATTTGTGCAGTGTGGTGTGTTTTTCTGGTCTATTTTATTTGAAAAAAAAAATGTGGCTGGGTGTGGTGGCACACACCTGTAATCCCAGCATTTGGGAGGCTGAGACAGGAGGATTGCTATAAGTTCAAGGCCAACCTGGGCTACATAGTGAGTTCAAGACCAGTCTGAACTACAAAGTAAGACCCTCTTTCCAAAAAAATAAAAAGAAGTAGAAGGAGAGATGCTGGTAAAACTGCCTTTTCCTTTGTCAAATTTCTTTGATATTTTAGTTCAGTTTTTGTCTTTTAAATGTTTTAGAAGAACCCCATACCATTTGAGTAGTTGACCCTGAAAGTAAATTGATAACTCTTTCTAGAAATTTCCATTGATGCAGAAAGTGGTAGGATAAGGTGATACCACTGTGATCTTTTTTTCTCCTCCTTTCTTTTTTTTTTTTTGGCTCATAGTGCAGTGGGTGGAGCCCAAGGCCTCATGCACACTAGGCAGTTGCTCCACCCCATCGCCCCAGTCCCATCACATGTTTTTTGAAAACTCCCTCTTAGCGGAGCTTCAGGCTAAGTGTTTCATTTCTGAGTTTGCCTGGATACTGTACCTTAGGCCCCAAATTCTCAAGTGTCTTCCAAATCATAACTGAGGCCTCAGAATGTCACCTCGGGGTGCCCTGTGGCTCAGTTTCAGGACAGTGTCATATTTGCAGAAACAGTTTAGTTGCCACGAGTGATTCAGCTATCAGATATTGATCCCATTGTAGCGACTATAGATTCGTGCTCACTGCATTACGGATACTGGGAACCAAGATGCTTTGTGTTTAGGCCCATTTGCTCCCATTTTTTGTTATACATTTACCGAGAGTCTCGTGCTCCTAATTCTGTTTATGCCAGGTTTTCTGACATCATATTTACACGATTTAGTTAAATGTTATATATACTGATGAACTACAAGTAAGAGTTGTTTCTTGAGTCCTTCAGAAAAATTAAGTAAAGACATGTTGCTAAAGTTGCCATCAAATTAGAAATTTAACATGGAAAAATACCACAGGTCTGGATATCACGAACCCCACAGGTCTGTTCTTATATTGCTGGGCAACTACCTTTATAGTCTTGTTATATTTTAAGTAAGCAAACAAGAAACCAGACAATGAATTTTAGGCCCAGCTCATGCAAGAAAGACAGTGTGATATGCCAGTTGTGGACTGATACTGAAATAGAAAGTCTTAGTTTGATTTGAAAAGTTTGGTAGGGGAGGTGTGGGGGATTTAGCTCAGTGGTAGAGTGCTTGCCTGGCAAGCACAAAGCCCTGGGTTTGATCTCCGACACCCCTCCCCCCATATATATATATATTTTTTTTTTTGGTGGTGGTAGCCAAGTATTTTACAGCAAACAATAAATGGCTTGGATAGTGGGGGAAAATCAAGATATTGACATATTGGGCCGTACAGGAGAGAAATTATCTGTGCAACAATCTTCCCATTAGTAATGCACAGATGACTGAATCATTTGTCAAAATATTTGATTGATGAAAATTTTTACAATATTGTTAAATAGGTGGGAAGGGTAGGGTGTTACCTATAAAAACAGCATGAAAAGCAAAGCATGAATCCCATCAGTGGCCCATAGCTTTGCAGCTAGAGCTTAAAAATAATCACTTTGGGTTCCTTACAAACCAGCAAATCCTAGAGCATTTGAAAATATGAATTGTCTTTACCAGTTTAGTGTGACTTACAAAATAGCGCATGGATAAACTCTGAGCAAAGAATTTGATTTTTACAGAGTTGTATATTTTCCAAAGAAAACAGCACATGGGGAAAATACTAAAAAAGCTGTGCTCCTTGTGTCCTTATTTTGAGGATCCTGCAGGGGATATAAATGCCATGTTTCCCCCAGGAAATAAAACATCCTTGATCTAGTCGATAGGAGATGGAATTCTGAAATGTTTATAAAATAATACAAGAGAAAAATTGACTTTCTTTCTGGAAACAATTGAAGCTAAAAATGTAGGTAACACAGACTTACTGAAAATCACAAACATGCACGTGTCTCTAATCCTAGCACTTTGGGAGACTGAGGCAGGAGTATTGAAAGTTTGAGCCCTGCCTGGTTAGTTTGGGAAGAACCTGTCTGAAGATAAAAGATTAAAGGGGCTAGAGATTTAGCTCAGTGGTTAGAGCGCTTGCCTAGGAAGTGCAAGGTCCTGAGTTTGCTCCCCAGCAACCAAAAAAAAAAAAAAGATAAAAGATTAAAAAAAAAAGGACTGGAGATGTAGCTCCGTGCAAAGGCCCTGAGTTCAGGCTCCAGTACTACAATTGAAAAATAAAAGAATCACAAATGTAATGGACATTATTTGCAAGGTAGAATTGGAGTGGAATGGTTTCCAGCTCAACTTGTTTGCATCTTGGAGAAAAGTGGCTCCAAATTGACAACGATTGCAGAAAATCCAAATGTACCATAAACAAAAGAAGACATTGCAGGGCTGGGGATTTAGCTCAGTGGTTAGAGTGCTTGCCTTGCAAGCACAAGGCCCTGAGTTCGATCCTCAGCACCAAAAAAAAAAAAGAAGAAAAAAAGAGAGAGAGAGACATTGCCTATTAGCCGACTAATGTGAGGTAAACCAAGGGTTTCAGTGATTTGATTTATTTTGCTGGGAAGATAGCATACAAAAAAAGATTAAGGATAATAAATCACTGGAAAATGAATTTGTGAATGCCACAACAAGAAAACACAGCTGAATGTGAAGAAAAATAATGATTTACAAGCAAAAATTGCTCTTGTTATGGCCCCAAACACCCCTTTACGGTACACAGCGATAGTTGGGTACTTGTCATTAATTGGTTCTGGGAAGTGCAACGAGTATTAAAAATGGTGAATCAACAGGTTATTGTTTGGCTGGAAAAGGTAGCAACCAACCATCAACACTGACAAGTTCCAGCTTTTGTGTCAAATACTGAGCAATGAGTACCAGACAAAATTTTTGCATCAAAATGTGTTGGGTGCTCAGTGTAATGAGTTTCAAAACAGTCAGTACCAGGGTATGACTATCATGGGCAACAGCATGTGTACACAAGTCACCGATGTGGCCATTAAACAATAGAAAAAATACAGGCGAAAAATTGTATTGCATTCTGTAACAAATGAGTGTTAAATTTCATTAAATGAATGTATGTATGTTTATGTCCTAGGCTAAAATGAAAAGTTTAAGATATAAATTGATTTAAAAATTGTTTTCCTTCATTTAACTGTGAAATGAAAAAAAATTTAACCTGTCAACCAGCAGTTCTGAATAAGATAAAAGATCTCCTGACTTTTAAAATGTCCTCTCTCTGTTTCCACTATCCCCAGTCTTAGCCTGAATCTTGTTGAAATGGATTCAGTGATATGAAAGTGTTATCTGTTTGAGGGGGTGAGGGGAGAGGCATCGAGAGTGAGGAAACTCAGCCTCAGTGTCTTCCAAGTGACAGAAATTTCTTCTCAGGCCATCTAGCTGCTCAGGTGATTTGAATTTGTGGTTTTGCCCTACATCCCTTAGACTGCACTGGGACATTTCCTAGGCTAGTTGGTTGAACTTGTGTGGATGCATACATTCAAGGGCCCAAAAAAGGTTTGGAGTAGCCCCAAAGTCAGCCACTCTCGCAAATCAACGAGTGTGTGGACGCGGCGCCCTCCACACTGCACTGTCTGGTCCTTAGCAGCCGTTTAGCTGCGATGCTAACAGGAAGACAGTGATTTTGTGCATTAATAAAAAGTGTATGGATTAGAAGACTCTTAATCTACATGCAAAGGCTTTATGTGCTTCTGTGTTATGTTTTTTTTTCCCTTCCTTTTCCCCTCATCACACTTCGGCTATTACAGATTTGAGGAGGGAATTTCTTGTGGATTGTGTGAGCTTAAAAAAAACAAAAACCAAGAAAGAACCCAGAGCAAACAGGAAGATGGAAATGATTTGGTTCCGCTTCTTTCTTTTCAAAATGAACAGGACCTAGTATGCGTCACATTACAAGCTACCGAGAGCTTCAATTAACTAATTCAATCATTCCGTTTTGCTCATTATGCAGAATCGATGGAAAGTTTTCCTCTTGCTCCCTAAAATTGCTGAGGTTCCATTGGGAGAACTAAATAAAGGCAGTATTTTAAGAAGACTGTGAGGAAACCTGACAAATGAGCACAACAGATGGCGGAAGGAAGTAGTACATGTACAAAGCCAAGGGACCACAGTCTCTGTCATGGTGTTTTCAAAAAGCCCATCTTGGGATGAGGAATAAAATGCTCGCATACTTTCGAATGTATTTTTATCATGGCATAATGTATCTTAGGTCAGCACACTGGTGGGAGTAGTGAGATTTACTTGTACAAAAGACCTGAATCACAAGATGGAATACCTGTTTAAGTTTCTTTTTTTTTTTTTTTTTGGTTGCTTGTAAATGCAATATTGAAATGAAACAGTGCTAACACCATGCACTAATAGCTAAGACTGAGCCTCCCTAGCTTTGGATCAGAATAGCCAGCTTTTATATCGCCAGTAATGCAGATGTGAAATGAATGCAGTTGACAATATGGTTGCATCTTCTTGCGTGTAAAGGAGTAAGAATAGAAAAGATATCAAGCCAAGATCAGTCATTATATTCCTATCTCTTTGTGCATCCTTTTAACATCAAAATGCCTTGGTAATATCATGTCACCCTTCCTGCTCTCCTTGATTTTCAAGATCATCACCCTATTTAGCCACAGCCCAGCATGATACGCCAGTGCCCTTTGTTCTAAGGACTCCTCTGTTGTGGTCAAGAGTGTTCCCCAAACACTCGGGTGCCCAGAGGCGGAACTTTTGGTTGGTGATTAGATCACGGGGCACCAACCTCCTCAATGGAGCACCCCACTGATGATTTCATAATTGAAGGAGCTTTTGGTTGGTAATTAGATCATGGGGCACCAACCTCCTCAATGGAGCACACTACTGACGATTTCATAATTGAAGGCTCTGTGAGGAGGCGGGGCCTGGCGGGAGGAGCTATGTCACTGGGGGCGTGGCTTCGAGTGGTAATCCTGTCCAGCCTTAGCTTTGTCTCTGGCTCCCTTGCTGCGTTCTCTGTTCCTAGCTACAGGGGTCAGCAGCTTTTCCCCCACATTTCCTTTTGCTGTGAGGTTTGTTCTTGGAGTAGCCGGCGGTGGGCTGAGCGCTCTGAGATGGAGAGCCAAAATACACCGTTTCTCTTTTAAATTATCTATACAGCCTCCAGCATGTTGAGCAGCTGTGGGCCCTTGGCAAATGCTGAGTAAATACTTTGGATCTCATTCTCCTTCTTTCCCATTTCACCATGACTCTTCCTTCCCACCAGCCTTCCTTTTCTATGTCCCTTACTGGCATCTCCAGTTTCGTCTGTTTGGGTGAATTCTATGATCACCCATCTCGGGTGCCCTCTCTAGTACCTTTGGACTATTAGAGGTACATTTCCATTTGTAGTTGTTTTTGTTTTCTTGCCTCTAGTTCTCTGTCCCACCGTACTGCAGATGCATACACCTGTGTAACTCCATGGCATGCAATCAGTGGTAGTATATACCTGACCCTGTCCTGTTAGGTCAAGATATGGGAAGAAAATATTCAAGGCTGAACAAAAGACTGGAGCAAAGGCCCTGTGGCAGGTGCAATAATGTAAGGAAGAAATAAACTTATACTTTAAGAAATTATTATTTGGAGGGCTGGGGATTTAGCTCAGTGGTTAGAGTGCTTGCCTTGCAAGTGCAATGACCTGAGTTTGATGCCAGCACCAAAAAAAAAAAAAAAAAAAGAAATTATTATTTGGAACATTTTTTTTCATCCCAGTGTTTCCAGCTCATCCATGCAAATTCAGTTCAGATATTTCTCATTTACACAGCAAGTAGTTAGATTTCTAACCTGATTTGAGAGTTTGTACTGTAAAACAGACATTGAACTTATTTATGTGACTATCATTATAGATACATTGTCTTATGCCTGTCATCTTAAATATTTTTTCAACTTATTTCCTTTTTCTTTTGGTTGAACTTGTAACTTTTGTCTTCTTTAATAACAGTTTTTCTTATTCTCCTTCCTTTTCTCTTTATTTTCTAAAATGCCTTGGAAATTACGTATAACTTCTATTCTAGGGTTTTAATAAGCACCTTCAAATCAGTGTTTTTCTTCACTGCCTGAAATTAGCCACTGCATATTATTTGCATATAAAACAAGAATCTTAGCATACTTCTACTTCATTTCCCCCATTCCACTACTTTCTGTGTTGAGATTACCTTGGATTTTAGTTCTAAATTGTTACATATTTAAAAATCAATACTTCTCTAAACTGAGCTATCAGTTTTACTAGTTTCTTTTCTCAGCACTTTCTTGTCTGCCCTCCTTCTGCTCAGTCTTGGGAGTTCTCACCTTTGTTCTAGCCTAATCCCCTCAGGAGAGAGTGAATTGTGCATAGATGAAGACTCTTTTCCATACTTTGTAAATGTTTGTTGAGTGAATTTAAGCCCTGCTCCTCCCTCTCTCGGTAGCTCTGTCCTCTGATCAGTTCCTTCGTGCCTGCGGGGCATCTCCTTCCTCCCTGATCCTTAATGTGTTCCAAATCACGTGATTGTCCATCTTGAATGGGGTGCCACCGCGGTGGGCATCAGAATTGGCAGGAAACAAGAAGGAACTCAGGGCTCAGACATCTCCTGAGAGTTGTTTGCTCTGCCATCTGCCCCTCTGTCATTGCGGGAATAGGTTTCCCCAGGCATGTAGCTATGTGGAGACAGAGTGCCCCACAGAGGGAGGTGGCAGAGGGGCGGGGGCACTATTGGGGTGCAGCTGTGCGCCAGATGTGAGAAGTAACCTGTCTGAGGTCTCGGGTGTGGGAAGAGTCTTCAGGTGCTGTGTTTGTTTAGTCATGTCGTGTGAATGTGAGACAAACGGCAAGCTCATTCCATGAAGCATATTATCTGCTAATATGTCCTGCTGTTTTGTCCTTCAGAGAGAAAGACACTTTATCCCACATGGAGAATATTCTAGAAAGTCCTAGATGTGCTGGTCAGTTAACTCTACCCCTGAGCTAAATCCCCAATCCGTACCTTTATATACTTTGTCTCTTTAGTTCTGTCCTTATTTCAACTTTCCCTACACCTCTGGCTTATTGCTACATAATATCAAGCTTTGTTTCATAAGGCTTAAGAGAGTTCTTTGAGCAATCATGTCTTAGGGCTGTTGGGGCCACTCTAACAAGCCACCATCTACTGGTGGCTTCTACACAGCAGAAACTTCTCACACTTCAGTAGCCCTGAAAATCCGTGACCAGGACACCAGTCCATTCAGTGTCTGGTGAGGACCTGCTCTCTGCTTCATAGATGGCGTCGTCTAGTTGTGTCCTCACATGGCAGAAAAGGGGTAGCACTCTGGGCCTCCTTTTCTTTTCTAGATCTCTTCTATAAGGGCACAAATCCCATTCATAAGAGTCCATCCTCAAGACCCAGTCATCTACCAAAGGCCCTGCTTCCTAACACCGTCACTATAGGGATGAGGTTTCAACATAGGCATTTTGAGGGGACTCAAACTTTCAGGCCATAGCAACTCTTTTTGTTTCACTTTTTCATCAGGTGGAAACTTCCAGCAGGGACCAAGAGCAGTGTTGTCACAGGGAAGATAAGTCAGAACATTCACGGGGAGCTCTGTACCTTAAAGGGTGTCCTGGGGTCATCCTGGACTGTGGGGGACCACAATGACGTGGATTTGACCAGCACTGAATTCTTCCTGCCTGTGTTTTCTTTTCTATTTTTCCTCTCTCCCCGACCTTTGGACCAGTCTTTGTCTGTCTTGTACTGTTCTGTTGGAAAACTCAAGAGTGGGTAAATTACAAAGAGCAGAACTTTACTTTTCACAGTGCCGGAGGCTGGGAAGTCCAAGGGAAAGGTGTTGGCACTCTGGTTCTAAAATGACACTTTGAATGCAGTGTCTCCTGCAGGGAGGAGGGAGGCAGTGTTCTCACGTGGCAGAAGACAGAAGGGCAGAAGGGACAGATCCACTCCACAAGCCCTTTTAGAAAGGCTTTTAATGCCATTTATGAAGGTGGAGCCCTCCTGACCTGTCACCTCTTCAAGTTCTACCTCGTAATACTGCCCTACATGGCAGTCCCTGGACTATTGAGAGGACAGTTCAAACCATAGCAAACTCCCCCCGGCCTGCCCCCAACCACGACAGACCATAGACATAGCTGGCCTCTGATGTCTCAGGGAGAAATGATTTTTTATTCCTACTGATTATCAGTATTTATTTTCATTACCCACAAGAGATAAGGAAAAAGAAAGCCAGGTCTGCTCTTTCGGAAGGTGGCTATATAAGAGAGGGAGAGAGGGAAGGATGGAGAGAGGGTACTTTCTGCCACAGTTGCTTGTTCATGCCTGCAGTGAAAAGCCTTCTAGTTGAGCGGATTCTTGTCTTTTTTCTCTGGCCTCACCAGTCTCTGAACTACGTAAGAGATTCAAGCACTTTAAATCTACACTCATGTGAGATTTCACTCAGAGTAGGCCTTTATGAATATTCATATCAAAGTATTTAGCCTCAGGGTGTGAAATATTAATCTCTTACCTGAGTTTTACATCTAATTCTTTTTCAATGACACAGAAAAATTAAATGTTACTTGCCACCAGGGGCATCATTAGGATGGGCTCTTTGGATTAAAACTCTGAAAGAAGAGCTCATAATCTCCAATCTTTTTTGCTGTTTCCCATTATGCCACAGGCAAAACTAACAAAGATGTTACTATTGTTTTTCTTTACCAGTGACTTCCTGTCTATCCATATTTGAGAAGCAAATAATATTAGAGGTCAGTTGCTACCGGGGTATGCGCAGTCTAAGTTATTCGTGTTAGGATTTGTTAAAAGGAGCACATGTCTAGGAATACTTACCGATAGCACAGTGAAAAGAGCCTTGGTAGTGAATAAACAGTGCAAACAATTGCTTTCAGCTGAGCAGAAGAGATTAAGAAAGAACTTTGGATGGCGCTTCTGTTGTGAATGCATTTTTGTGTTTGTCTCTGGATATGTGGTGGTGAGTTTGAGAGTTCAGATGGGTTTTCCTGAAGGGTTGGGATGTCTAAAGAGTGAAGAGGAAAAGGCCACAGAAGGATACTTTTAAAAACATATCTCTCTCTTTTCGTTGTTATAAAAACAGTATTCCTGAAGAAAGTTTAGAAGTAATGCGTAAATATCAAAAGTGCTTCTGAACCTACTCTCAAGGAAAATGAATGCTGTCATTTTAGTTTCTTGTATTTTACTTAGTCTTTTATGTATTTTATTTAGTTTATTTTAGTGGTACTTGGGATTGAACCTATTAGAGCCTTTACCCTGAGCTATATCCCCAGTCCTTTTTGAAATTTTAATTTATTTTTTAAGACAGAGTCTCACTAAGTAGCTGAATTGTCCAGGTTGGGCTCAAACTTGTGATCCTGCTGCCTCAGACTGTCCCAGAGTGCTGGGATAGTCTTTTATTCTTTATTTTTAAAAACGCAAATGCATATATTTTAAAAAAGCAGAGTCAGACTCTGCTGTTTCATACCCTGCTGCATTTCAATCACTTGGAAGGTTTTCCTGAAATCTTTTCAAATAGCTGCATAATCTATTACTTGGTTATATTATAATTAATTTAAGGAATTAGATATTTTTGCTACTTAGGTACTTGTATTTTATGTTTGATTTTAAAAGTTATCTTTTGATACTAGGGGTGAAACTCAGGACCTCAGATATGGTGGGCAAGAGCTCTACCACTGAGCTATACCTCCAGCCTTACATCTTAATTTTATAAATGGCATTTCAGTGAACATCCTTAAAACTAAGTTTTTGCATACATCTATTATTTCTTCTTAGAATGAATTTCTAGAAATGGTATTGCTTAATCAGGGTCTTATGTACACTAGATACATACTGTAAAACTGCCCTCCAAATATAGGTTCCATTTCATGCTTCCATGCTCTGCCTAAAGCCACTTATTGTCATCAAAATACATATTTGCAAGATTTTAAGGCAAAGCCACTACTCATTGCTGTTCTAAACTTTAACTGATTTCAAATTCCACCTTCATCTCAAATGAAATGTATTTTTTCTTAAGGGTAATTATTTCTTGATGAAGAATAAAAGAGCGAAAGAAAACCTTTCTCTTTTCTACTAGGAAGAGATAGAATCTCTTCAAAAGAAATGATTATTTCATATCAAGGATTAGTAATAATTCCCTGGTTGTAGAAATCACTGCATGGGTAGGACATCCTGCTCTTGAGAGACAGATCTTTTTCCACATCTTTTTATTGTAATTAAATTCATTGTGATGGAATTTTACCTGTACATAATTCAGCACATTTACATTTAAAAAATTAATTTTGGGTTTGTAGAGCGATGCTATCCCATGAGTCTAATGACTGTGATAGTGTGATTCGGGGTTATAATTAAGAATTGAATGGGTAGCCTTGGGCATATGCTAACCAAGAATAAGTAGATTATTTTCATCTTTTGGGTTTAATCCTAGAAGGAGAGAAGAATGCTAGGTAGCATGAAAGGATAGCATTCCAACCTATAAACCGTATTTATATTCTTCTAGATGAATTGCTTGTACAATAAATGAAAATGTTACTGTGGGCTGCAATATTCACTAATAAAAGTCCATGAACATGAACATGAATTGACCTCACTGGCTCAATTTTGAATTTGGCCAAAAGGTTATCTCCATTTATTTTGACAGCTTAAGTTGGAAAATCAGCCTAGGTATTGGGAATTCCAATGAAAAATTGTAGCCTAGAGGCATCTTGCTTATGTCTACTTATTTAAATGCTCTGGAAAATCTGCCTGTCTTCACTAGCAGTTACTACAAAGACTATGATAGGTATCTGGCAAAAAAAAATATATATATATACTATATTACTGTTTATTTATTACTTTAATTTTAAATAAGATGTTGATGGAGATTACTTAAAATGGTTTCTGTTACCCTTGCTCACCTATCGCAGTGACCTCCCACCTCAAGAGCATTATTGTCAGATTAGATGTTCTAAAGAGTGCTGAATTCGCTAAGTATATATGATCAGATCCCATTGTGCCTAAATCGTGATGACAATCCTAAGCAGCCGCCCTTCCTTGAAGAACTGCGTACTCGTCATTGATCTGCCATTCACACAGCCCACTGCTGCCATTGCCTACCTGTCCAGTTTTATCTTTCATAATTCATCTACAGTGTTTTGGGTAAAACTCTTGACTTCATGATCTTTTGTCTTTTGTCTTTTTTTTTTTTAAGGAAATCAGCTCTCTCAACCTTAAATGTGCTTTTCCTTCGTTTGCATAGAGAATCTTTGGACAGAAGGTTTTAGAGACCTTCAACAATGATGCTCTCTGACTTTTCAACCCAGAACATGTACTTGTGCTTCTGGTTTCTAGTTGAGATGACTTCTTTCCTCTGATTTTCTATGTACTTTACTTGTACCCTCTCTGATACAGTCTTGAGCATGTTCCACCTTAGAGTAAATTATATACTGGACTTTTTCTTTTTTTTTTTTTTTTGGTACTGGGGATCGAACTCGGGTCCTTGTGCTTGGAAGGCAAGCACTTTAACCACTGAGCTAAATCCCCAGCCCTGGACCTTTTCTTTTTACAGATTAAAAATTGGAATCAGGGACTGAGTTTTATTTTAATTTAATTCCTTGTGCTTGCTAGAATAGTGCCAGGTGTGTATTAAGTCATCAACAAATGCTCAAATGAAGATGTATTGATAAATTACTGGGATATACCTAATGTGATTTTGGGGATTTAATTGACAAAGGCTAAATTTTGAGTATCTCCAGATTATGCCTTTGCTCAATCTTTTTTAATGGCAATTTGAAAAACTTTTTTCTGAAACCGTGATATGAATTCAAGTTTATTGAAAAAAAGTTTTTTTTTGGGGAAAATGACCACTCTTCTATAGTAGCATATTAAGTCTGACTGGGGATACAGCAGTGAACATAAAACACATGACTTTTTTGTTCATTTAACTTTTTGATTCTGTCATGGTCAAGTCCCCCATCCCCACAGGATTTAAACCTCAGACATTTTTTATTCTTTCTTATAGTCAACCGGTCATTGAACTCAATTAATCTTTTTAGAAACAGCTTGCGGATTTCTTCCCCTCCTTCTAGCTCGGCCTGAATTGCTTTAACATCATCTTGATGGCCTCCTTTCCCTATTCATCCCATTTTTAGGGCACTCGAGGCCTCTCTGCAGCTTCATTCACAGAAATAGCATCCAAAACCCCTAACCAGACATCACTTGTGGCCTCCTCTGGATGAGACCCCAACTCAGCTTTGCGGCCCAGTTGCTTACTCATCTGCTTCTGTTCTGTCTGAGGTTCCTGGCAGCTGCCTTTGCCTTTTTTGGCGACACGTGAGTTTTACAGGAGCACCAACCCCTTAAGAGCCCTTCCGATCCAGTGTGGTCATCTTCATGGCCATCCCCAACTCATGCTACCCGGAGCAGGCTTTTCTCTTCCTCTTTGTTGAAATTCACTCTCTCCCCATGTCCTTTTCCTCCCTGGAAATCCCTGATGATCTGGCCTTTCTGGCCCACTAATTAGTGGGTGTATTTTTCCCATTTGGGTCTTGCTGGCCTGCTGTTACATTTCCCTGGTCTCCCCAGACGGACTGAGCCCTTGCACATGGCTGGTACTTGGGTAAATATCTAGCGATGTGGGACTGGACTCGCGTTTCTTTTGCATTGCCCTGGCACTTGGCATTATACTTGGGATAGCCAGTGAACATCTATCTGAGTGTCTGTAACTTTGGAAGACAGTTCTACAAGGTATGGCCAAAAAATATGGTGTATGTTTAAATTTAAAAACGTTATTACAGTAAAAGACACATTGCCATTTGTTCCTCTCAAGATACTTACCCTTGCTTCAAACACACTTAGCTGATCATTCTTGTCACTTTTCGAGGCAGTTCTGGTAGTCCTTTTCTTTTCGTGTTTTTGGTTGCACTGTTGTGGCTGCCTTGCTGCTGTCAATCAGTTCCAAACTTCTGCCTTTTATGGTCATTTTGACTTTGTGGAAGAGCCAGAAATCACACAGTGCCAGATCTGGTGAATAAAGCGGATGAGGACACACTGCAGTATTTTTACCAGCCTGCTTTTCTGCTGGACGGCACTCAGGAACAGCATTCATGATAGTTTTTGGTCATACTTCGTAAAGACATGAAAGAAGACTTCCAGAACTGCTTTGGAAAATGGCAAGAATGGGACAGGCAGGGTGGCACACACCAGTAATCCCAGCATTTGGGAGGCTGAGGCAGGAGGATTGCCATGAGTTCAAGGTGAGTCTGAACTATACAGTGGGACCCTGTCTCAAAAAACCAAAAAGTCAAAAAGCCAAAAAAAAAAAAAAAAAAAAGAGATCGGCAAGAATGATGGGATAAGTGCATTCAAAGTGAGCAAGAGTATTTTGAAGGGAATTAATGGCGAAGTGTCTTTTCCTGAAATAATTTTTTTGAAAATGTAAATATTCAGCTCAGTTTTTGAGGTGTAACAGGTCATGCCGCTTTTCGGAAGTTTAAAGACATTTCCATGATAACTTAAAAATGATAATGAAATTTTTCCTCTTCCCCTCGACTTAAAAAGCCCTTAGAAACCATTAGATGCTCCTGTAGCACCTTTCATATAATTTTAGAACAAGCAATGAGTAAGAAGAGTTTTGGCATCCTGTGGATGGCCGTGGCCGACTTGTGCCTGAACCACTGCACACTTGGCTGTTGATCGGAGTTGGGCATTGTGTGTGGCTCAGACTTTCCAGCTATTGTCTCTTTGTGTCATTTTAAACCAGCTTCTTCAAACTTTCTTTAAAAAACAAACACCAAGAGCCCAAAGCAACTTGGGAATCCTGTGGCTTCACAGGAGTCGCTGATCGGCTCTGGGTCCTCTCTATAGCTGGCCTGGCCCAGATGGCGACCTGCGGGGGCAGCCCCGGGGGAGAGGTGCTGCCCATTCTCCTGGTAGAAAAGTGGAAACAGAGCCAGAGCTTTCTGAAGGCCCCTTTGAAAACTCTGCTCTTTGTCTTATCCACTTTTCCTCATTATTTAAAATATATTCGTCTCAGTATTATTAAAAAACTTATCATCGCAATTTTCCCCTTGTTTCATATTAAATGGCTTCTTGCACCTGATTTAGCTCTATTGTTACTCAGATTCTACATTCTATTTTGTTACAACATTTAACAGCTAGTAAAGTTCTGTGAACACCAGAGGATACAACCATGACAGTAAATCACGTACGTCATGGAAAAATCCATCTGCAAGTCTTAAAAAGTCATCATCCTACTTACATGGAAAGAGAGAGGGAGAGAACTCTGTATTTTCTCCACAAGAGGGCAGGAAAGTCTGGGCTGTAAATATAATTTCTCCAAAAGTCTTCACTGGGAGAAGTGCTTTACTTTTCACACATTTAAAAAAAAAATACATTAAGATTTTTTTCCCCTTTAAAGAAGTTCCAGGAGGAGATGCTTTTTAAAGTGCCTCTGGTTTTTCTGGACAGTTGCCCTTCAGTGTGGCTCATCACTGTTTGCTTTGGCAGATTCTAATCGGGTTCTAACTACAGGACTTAGTGATACTATGCTGCTGTCACCAGTGACCCAGGCAGACTGGCCTCAATGACTCGTGGTTTTAGTCCCTTAACACAGAGCGGAAGAGGAAAAGAAAGACCGACGTTTCACTAGATGTTCCTGGCAACAAGAAAATAATGCCCATGTCAAAGGAAAAGAAAAATCACACGACAGATTTGAGACCAGTTCTGAGCACATATACACAGTTATACATTCTCCTGCTTATATTAATTTTTATTCTTCACTGCTTCCCACTGGCTCCCACCCCCACACTTCTTTTGTCCTTTTTTGTTCTATGATTTAAATTATAGGCCATGCTACAAAACCCATCTAAATCTGTGATATCAAAAACTGAATGCTTCTCTCTTCTGGAGCTCACAACAGGGTTGGCTTAACATATTAGGTCTCACTGAGCTGGGGTAACAACGGGCTTTGCAAGGAAGGAGGAGACATTTGACAAATTCAGTTTATTGTCAGAAAAATACAGTTAGTGAAATATTTGTAGGGTTCTGATTTGGAGGTTGAATGCTCCTTGAATACCCAGTGTGAAATGAACATTTCTTTCTTTCTTTTTTTTTTTTAAAGAGCTAATAGGCTGTGTGAATGATAAATCGTGTAAAACAATAAAGCATTAAAGACTCAATTTTTGTTTAAGGCCGATTGCGATTCCCTCCTGGTGTGCATGAAATTAAAATGTGCGCATAGAACCAAATGATTGCTTCAGAACATGTTTTTAGTGGTGGTTGTCTTTGTGAAGTAGTTAGTGTGCTGAAAGGAAGTGAGGTGGAACAATTCAGGTGGCAAAAGATTGATTCAAAGAGGATGTTTATACAGGAGAATTATTGACAGCTATGGCATCATCAGTTGGCCTAGCAGAATCAGAGACAGGCCTGGCAGGGGTTTGTGAGAAAGATACCACAGAAGTAACTTGGGGACTTTCTGTGCTGGTGAAGTGCAAGTGTCCCCAATATGACTAACTCACAATCACCATCGTAAGCAACATGACCACCTACCCCCACTGTGTGTGGCAATATGGGTGCCCACAAATCTAAAGTTGTTGGGTTCCTGTTCTTTTAAGTACAATAATAGTTTGTAGCTTTAGGAAAGTTTTGCTTGAAAAATGTCCTATTCTTTCACTCTTACTTAAAAATATAGCTTGCCGTACGGGCTTGCAAAAATGAAAATAAAAAGATCAAACTATGGAACATTTAGCGGTCTTAAAAGTTTGTTTCAGTCCTGTGGATGCCTTATATCTTTCTTCACAGCCTGTCTTCTTTTCAAAACACAGACAGTAGGAATTATCTATTTTTCTTTAGAAGCAGTGTACTGGGCAGTGGGTGAGCGCATGTGTTGTGGGTGGATATCAGTCTGTGTATAGTATTTATATATTTTCATTTTCTTTTGCATTATAACTCATTTTACCTTAACTTAACATGGTTAGTCTTGGTCGAGCGCTATCACAGCAATTTTGGCTTCCCGCAGGCAAGAATGGGCGGCTTGACTAAGAATTCCGTAGCACAATGTGAACAGGAGTGTGCTAAATGGACTTGACCCAAGGGAAACATGAGGAAAACATCTTATTATAAGATATACATTTAATATGTTTTTCATCCCTGGAAAGAGCTCAAGTCTGGGAATGTCTTTTGATTCACTGGCCAGAAGGATCAGTGTTGTTCCGCATCTCCTCCTCCCCACGCGCCCGTCTTTAGATTAGAAATGATTTATTTACAGAGAAAAGAATGGTACTTTGATATACTATACTAATGTTAAACATTTATGGGGTTTAAAAATATTTATGAATGTGTAAAAGTTATGAAACTAAATGTGTTCTATGTTATCCTGTGATCAGGTAGAGTATGAATACAAAGCCAGGATATTTTATATAAAAAAAGACAGAGAGAAAATACATGTGAATAGATTTGTAAATTTTAATAATCTTAGGGTTTGTGCATGTGTCTCTTTTGTGTATAATTTAAAATACATAATCCTTGTAAAATATAGACTTAATATACAGGTACACTTTTGAAGTCATGATAAATTATTATGTTAAAGCTCCAGGAAAATTTCATTGTAACTCTTTAGTCACTCAAAAAATATAAAAATTTTTCGATAAGAAATGCTCACAGTTTATTCATCATTCAAAAAATGATCATTTGGAGAATACCAGACTGCTTTTTGTGGTGGGGGGGTTAATTTTAGGGGAGGAGAATTTTTATTTGCTTTGTAAGAGTTTTTCAGGCCTTATATTAGTTCTTTAGAAAAATGTTCATTAAATGTATGTAAAACTGCACTTATAGCTAGGACACAAGAAAGAGAGGCCATGAAATAGTTCAAGTTAGCCTAAAAGTAAAAGTGTTTCTATCCCTTTATTAAGTCCATTTTTCTAGCAGCTTCTATGGTGTTAAAAAGGATAAATGCCCTTCTAGCAACATTAGTAGCACATGTAATCCAACTCAAGCAAAATTGTCTTTTAAAAGTTTTTCAAGGAAATTGAAGACCCCAAAACTTATACTCTGAAATAATGAGGTTTTAAATTCTTCTAATTCTTCTTAGTTTTCTCTTTGCATCCGATTTTTAAGCATAAAATGACACTTAAAAAAGAATTGTGGCATTTATGTAGTCATTTGGAAGAAGGATGAGAGAGGTGAAGAGACCAGCCCATGTGGGCTGCAGGGAAGCTGCCCTCTCTCTCCCCTTCTCTCCTGTCCAGATCTCTGCTGTGGCCTTGTGACCAGCCCGGACCGGGCACATGACCATCTCCCAGCGCTGCTTTTGCCGGGGGTGGGGGGTGGGGGGAATGGGTTCTTTCCTGGGGCAGCTAAACTTCATTGTGGACATCCTTTTAATTTTATCACCTTAAATTGTGCCTAGGCTATTAATAATTGTTGAACACTGAAGACAATTCCTATACATAGCCAGGACTATAAGGATTATTTCGTTTATGCAGAAAAATGAAGATTTTAGTCCCGAGTAGATCATTAAGGGATTGTCAGTGAAGAGACTCCCTCTACAGTTTTATGCTTTGGTGCAATAGCTGTGGCTTATGCACTTTAATTATTGTGCAAATGAATAGCATATGCAGGGTACATTTATAAAATTAAAATTATTAATGCAAATTAATTGTATGAATTTATGGCTTTCACTGTGACATTTCTATATATGTGTATTTTGTGGTTTGATCATGTTCACCCTCCATGTCAGGTAGATATTTTTTAAATTGAAATTTTAGCTATGTTATCAGGTAGAGCTGTAAAAATATATATGTATAAAATTTATCCATCTCATTTACTTAATCTCACATTTTATATTTAGCCATTTAAAAAATTAAACTTTAAATTGACACATATTTGTGCATATTTGTAAGGTACAGTATGGTCATGCAATACATATGAGGTATGATTGAAAATTACAGTGAATGTTTGCATTAAAAATTTTTATTACGGTAAAAGACACGTTGGTGTTAATCCCCCTCAAAATAGTTTCCCTCACTTTAAGCACACTTATCCATCATTTTTGTCACTTTCTGAAGCAGTTCTGGAAGTTCTTTTTTGTGTCTTTAGTTGTGCTGTCTGAATGGCCTGAATCTATTCAAAACATTTACCTTTCGTGGCCATTTTGACTCTGGGGAACAGCCGCAAGTTGCACAGTGCTGGATCTGGAGGATCAGGGGGATGAGGACACACAGTAACGTTTATAAGCCTGCCTTTCTGTTGCATGGTACTTGGCAGCATCATTCACTGTATTTTTGATCGCACTTCAAAAAGACATGAAAGAGGACTTCCAGAACTGCTTCAGAAAGTGGCAAGAATGGTGGAGTGTGTGTGAAGCAAGACGGGGTATTTTGAGGGCGGTAATAGTGATGTGTCTTATACTTGAACAAACTTTTAAAAATTTAAAAATCCACCATACATTCTGGCCACCCTTTTTTATTCAGTGTAATGATCTTATAGACATTCTTTTTGGTAGTTGATGGCTATTGAGATCTTGAGGCATTGCTCAGAGCATTAACCGGTTCTACCATGTAAAATAGAAAATAAAACAGAGAACCACATACCTCACTGAAGCACAGTCTCAGAGTGCTGGGAGACCTGGAGAACTATGACTATCAGGCTGTTGCTTAGGTTTTTTTCCCTTTTTTTGAGACAGGGTCTCATTACGTAGTTCAGGCTAGCCTTAAACTCACTGTGTATCCCAGACTGGCTTCAAATTCATGGCGATCCTCCTGCCTCAGCCTCCAGAGTGCTGGGATTACAGGCATGTACCAACCCACCCAGCTCATGGCTCAGTTTTGACCAGCAAATTCTGTTTTGTTGACCAGAAAATACTCTTTCGGGAAAACTGCTATGAGAGCGCGGTCTTGGCAACCAGGGTTTGCACAGACAGAAAAGTGATATCTGAGTTCCCAAAGCTCCTTCTGCAAGATCAAGAGGTGAGAAGCAAGGGCTGAGTTGGGGTCAAGGCTACAAAGATGAGGGAACCCCCTGGACCCCAGGAGTCCCAGGCGAACGACTGCAAGTTCCACCAGTTGAGGGTATCAGCACTTGGCACTAGAGTGGCCAGGAGCGAAGGGAGCTCTCAGGGGAGGGACCAGGGCAGTGAGGGCCGGGAGATGGCTCTGCGTTTTGCTGTGGAAAACTGTTGCAAAAATAGCACTGAGAACCCCCTTATGTCCTTTACTCAGATCCACCAATTTACCCCTTCAGCATCTTCTCTTTTGGCATACACATGTATAGTCTTTTTTGAACCACTTGAGCAGGTTTCCTAAACCACACCTCCTTATTCTTTAGTCTTTTTGTGTGTGTCTTCTAGAACAAGGATTTTCTCTCACATAATCACATCAAATACAGGAAGCTTAACATGGATACATTTCTTCTGTGTATTCTGCAGTGCATATTCTAACCTCATCAAGTCTTCCGATGATCTTTTTGTTTTTTTAAATCATTATTCTCCCTAGTCTGGGGATCAGTCCAGGATCACCTTTGGAATTTAGTTGTCCTGTGAGACGGAGGCACTGTTAATTGACAAATTCCAGCCTGGTTCTTCACTCTACACACTTCACCCCCATCTGCCAGAAGTGGAGCTTCAGAGCAATTTTATTTATTCTTATTTTTGCATATTTATGTGTAGTACAAGTTGATTACGCTACACAAAGCTTCTGTGTATCCATTATTGTTTCCAAGCATTTCCACGGAGCCCCCTATGTTTAGTTGGGAGATTTTATCTTTATCCTACATTCTCAATTAGACTTAAAGCTAAGCAACAGAGGGATTTTCTCACTTGGGTAGCCTGGGAGGGTGTCCTAATGAAGTCAGAAGAGTGTCAGGTCATGTTTTGGAATAGTAATAGCTACATTTTACTAATGCACAAGGTACTTACTATACATCTTTTATTTACTCTTCAAAACAAATCTATGAAGTAGGTTAAAATCCTTCATGGCTCCTGTGACCAGCATTGTCTAGCTCTTGCTCACCAGTTTTTCAACCACCCAGACATTTACATTTCTAAAAGGGTTACATGCTTTTCCATCCCAGGCTCTACACATGTGGCCTTTGAATATTTTTCATCTCATTATTTTTGGAAGAAGCTTAGTTACAGAAAGGAGATGAGAGTTAAAGGGTCAAGAGAGAGTTAGGGCTGTGGATCTTGTTTTTGTTGCTCGTGTGTGTGTGTATTTTAATTGCAACTTGTATTTATTGTATAAATTGAGTGGGGGAGATGGTTGAAGGCAACAGAATGAAGATATAGAAAAGGATGTTTAAACGGAGGAAGGATGGAGGAGGATGGAGATAAAAAATATGAGTGAAGGAGTGTGATTTGTACAGCTAGAAAAATTTCAACAGGTATGTCAGAAATCGAGAACATTTGCCTCTGATAGCCTGTATTTTTTACTGTTTTGACTAGGAGACTGAGCGATTTGCTTCTATGCTCAATGAGGCTATAAGTGGCAGAGAGAAGGTAGGAGGTGTGAAGAACAAGGGCGAATAGACGAAACAGCAAATAATAAGTTTGCGGGATCTAGAGACCCAGGATACCTATGCCCTCATTCTTAGAAGTAGAGTCCTGGAAAGCAATATGATTCCAGCAGTGTCACACATACAGGATAGGGTGGGAGTAAAAGAAATGTCTGGGGTATTTGAGAGGGTCCTGTGGACTCCTGGTCTCTCGGGGGGGACAGCAGAGTTTTCCTGTGTGGCTAGAGTGGCACAGATGTTATGGGAACGAGGGGGAAGCAGCAGTGACTTGTGACAGCCAACTGGAAAGAAATGAGAGCAGTTTGGGAGACCAGGACCTAATAGGTCTCCATGTCTCAGTCTTGTCTAAGATCCCTAGCTGAGATGATAAAAATCTGTGCCACACTGGCAGATGTTTTCCCGAACCCACATACCTTAAAAAAATTAATTGGCTTATAAATAACACAAAAAATATCTTACATGGCAAACTCTAGTTCAGCTAGCTCTTAAGTGGGAAACACTTCTAAATGTTAGTGTTACAAGGACTGAATTTGTTGAGGAATTTCCACTGAGAATTGGAACTGAAAGAGATGTGTGATGATAGAAATGGAAATCTCTTTCTTAGGAGCCTTTTTTTTTTTTTCCTTAGGAGCCTTTGGAATATGGACCTTTTTACTTTTCAATAATTTTCTGCCTGAAGCGCTGACATGTCTAATTAATAATAATATTCTATTAAAAAGTATGATTAATCTGAGAGATCATTATGCACAAGTAGATTAAAAAAGCAACCTAAATCCCCTTGGTCTGATTTAAAATAAACCTGAATTTCTTATCTAGAGAGATTTTTTTTTCCTTCTGTGTAATGTAACTGAAGGGCACGTTCTATTTCTGTGATTCTTTCTGTGTGTTCTTTATTACCTGATAATCGTAAAGAAGACTTATGGCTCTCCCTGCTGTGTGCCTCTGAGACAGGGGTCCGAGATGTCGGTCCCTTGGCCCTGTCACTTAAGACCTCCAGTAATGTCAGTTTCCACATGTGTTAAGTAGTGGAAGAGTGAGGGCAGTACAACCCACTGTGAGAATTAAGAGTACCTGATGAATTTAAAGCCTTTAGCTCTATGCCTGGGCATAGTTTTAGTGAGTATAGTTGCTCAATAAAAGCCAGGGTCTATATTTACTTATTGCAGTTGAAAAGTTATCAGATTTTCAGGCTGTATCTAAATTATTTTGGGGGATTATTTTGTCTTTTATTCAGTTAGTTTTTACTTGGAATTTTAATGTTACAAAAATTTATCTATCAGGTAACCATCAGAGCCATCTGGTACTTACCTAAATTTCATAACAGTTCTGAACATGCATGATATTTTATAGTTCACAACACATTTCCTGCATCATATTAAAATTTTAGTATATGCTCAGTACTGATGGTGATCAATTTTAACGTTTGATTTTTGCCTAAACACTATCTCTGTACATCTTGATAACTGACCAAATTTTGAAAGTTCATGAAAATGCCCCTTGTGCACGCGTGCACACACACACACACCCAGACACACACACATACACACTCCACCTATAGAGTGTTAGGAAAACACACTGCCCAGCTACTGATATAAATGTTGATAAGGATGTAATAATTTGTACTGTGCATAATAAAAATTACTAATGAGCATTGGGAAGATTTCCTGTAATTCCTCCCAGTAAATATAATAGGGATTATAAAAGTGCAAATAATGGCAGAAATACACATACATTAGATAACCCAGGTGGCAAAGTGTGACTGGAAAACCAAAAAAAAGTTTTTGGGATGCCAAGATATTAAAGATAAAATTTGAAACTAAAATACTAATGAAACTAATACATTGTCAAATGGAAGTTTTTTTTAGAAGACAGGAGGACAAAACAAAAATTGACAAACATGAATCGTATACTCTTAAAGCATGTAGTTCATGTTTTCTCCCCAAATATTTGTCCTTGAAGTGTGTAAGCTTTGGGATGAAGTGGTCTTTGTTAGGTAAGCACTCTAACCACTGAGCCAAGTCCCCAGCCAGAAGTGGTCTTTGTATAAACACACATGAGCACATGCAGTCAGCTTTGGGCTTCAAATTGTCAGCTATAGCAGAAATTCTTCATGTGACAGTTGACATGGAGGCCCAGAGGAGCGAAGCGACTTGTCCATGGCCACACAGTTCCTTCACGACAGGGCAATCAGAACCAGAGCCCAAGGAACCCTAGTGCTGTTTCCCCTTCTCTAGAGATGGCTGATTTTGGGAACCCTGGAGATGGGCAAATGCCTCCCGACTCAGCAAGTTGATTCCTGAGTTTCTGGAATCCGCAGTTCACACCTTTGCTTTTATTGCTGCTGCTCGGTGGAATGCAAGTCGCTCAGATTTCAGAGTCGGGTGGAGTTGGGTTCAAAACCTCACAGTGGCCCTCAGGGCTGCCACATTGCACAATTTGGAACACCATGATGAGGGAGTTCCTGAGAATAGGACCTAGATCAACAAGAGGCACAGAGGAGTCAGTCTTGCAGAGACCTTAATTCATTAGCAGTACTTAGTAAATCTCATAAATATGCATAATACACGCCGTGCGGACTCAGGCTCCACTGTTGCAGAAGCTGCGGTAGTGGGGACAAGAGTCAAAGCGGCAACTTTTGTCTCTGTCGCTTTCCTTTGACAAGTCCTGGCTCCGTGCTCCTCCTTCCATTCGAGATGATGGGCCGAAGGCCTGGTCAACTCTGCTGACATGGTGAGAAGCTGGTGAGTCATTGGGAAGTTACGAGGTAGGCGGGGAGTGTAGGTGCTGCTTGCGTCACCACCCGGAGTGCCCGGATGAGGAGGGCGGGCTGCCCTCTGCCGACGCAGCTCAGCTCTCCATTTGTCTGTGAGGTTGGTGATAACGTCCTCAGACTCTTCTAAAACCTTTTCTGTTGTCTCTCAGTTTGCCAAACAGCTAGGATTCAAATCTGGGCCTCAGAGTCTAGCAATGGGTGGGAGAGATGGAGTTTTACTTCTGTAATGCTTATTGCAAGCTCTATAAAATTAAGAAAACGAGTTGTTTTCAAACAGTTGTAGGAGAAGCATTTACGTATGGACAGGATAATTATGGTGTAACCAAAGCTGGTATTATTTGAGCTGGGGCTTTGGTAGTGTAATTTAGTGGATGTCTGGAGTAGATCGTTTTAATCGCAGCCCCTAGTGAATCCCACCTCCCTGTATCTACACCGCTTCATGATGCAATATGGTTCTTCTTCCTATCAAGAGATGGAGTCTCTTTCTCCTCTGCTGTGAATCTGGGCTGGCTTGTGATTCGGTTGGACCAGTACGATGAGATGAAGTGGTGATGTTCTAGACTTGCATGTCCAGATCTGTTAGCTTCTCCTTCCATCAGGAGAGGTCCAAGCCTCTTCTGCAGGAGACAGAGATCGCAGGGAGCACCCAGGCCAGCACCCAGCACCCAGCACCCAGGCTCGAACCTGGGAGGTTGAGGCTCTGCACTGCTTGCATTCTTGACATGTAGATTTGTATGCTAATAAAATAGTGATCGTTTTCAACAACAGTAAGCTTTGGTGTGGTTTGTATGCATCAGTAGATAATATAATCACAAATCTAGTTGCCAGTTGGACTCACTTAGAATCACATAGAAGCTTGTTTAATGAAGCAAATGACTGGGTTTCATCTCCAGAGATTGATCTGGGAGGTTCAGTGGAGTGCGTGGGGGTATCTCAGGGTTCTGTAATTCCCCCCTTGCACGCAAAGTTTGTTGAGAAAACTTCAACTCTTTAGTGAAATTCAGACTAGTACAATGAACATCTAAACAAACTTTGCCTAGATTCACCAACGGCTAACGTTTTGCCATATTTCTATCACTTGGTCTGTCTGCCTGTCTTAGTTTTAGATGTCAAGGTGACTTTATCCCTCGACTGCTGCATTTATCACTTAGGCAAAGAACCTTCTCTTCCGTGACCACATTACCATCCTCACACCCAAGAAAATGAACAGTGTATCAATAGCATCATTTATAGTATACATTAAACTTTTCTAAGTTAGAAAATATACTTTTTATGTTAAAAAATTATATGCGTACTTCTTATTGAAGAAACCCCATTCCTTTTGCTCTGGGTCTCATCTCCTCCTGTGTTTCTTTTTTCCTTTTTTCTCCCCCCCTTCCCCCTCCCCCTTCCTCTTCTTAAGGTTTTCTTTACATCATCGATCTCTCGCTCTCTGCAGAATCCTTACATCAGCCTGTGAACACATACCCCGGCCTCTCCCTTTCTCTGACTTCACCTCTGCCCCTCTCCAGTTTGGCTCCAACTCCCAGCTGCCTTTCACAACACAATTTCACTTGCAAGCGTGACTGACACTAGCTGTTTCCGCTTCTCATTTCTCATTTCTTGTTCTCTTCTCAACAGAGCTATTGGTCTTTCTTCTCCATTCCACTGAACCCTGTTTTCATTTGATGTATGAAAATTCATGAATCTATATATTTAATTCACATCATGATTCACAAATCTATAAATTTATGTCATAAGACTTCAACAAAAGAGGAGAAACAGAAACCAAATCTCAACGAAAAGGTATTACAAAGATCTGAGATCATTAGACCACGTGATCTTGACAGTGATTTGCTTTCAGGTAATACAATTAGAAAAGAGTTTATGAGCAACAGCAAATAATATTAGAGCTGATAACATCATTAGAGTAGTATGAATAAATTTACAGAACTAGAGTGTCTATGATCTCATTCCCAGAGCCGCAACCCTTCCTTTTGCCCTGATGTAAATGTTCAGGTCTATTTTTCTTTGGCCCAAGACAAAAGTGGCTCAGTCCTTAGTGGAAAATGAGCTAGTTTGTCCTCACCACCTCCCTTATCCCCAGAATGAACAGTTCCCCAAATATTGCTTGGCTAAAGCTTTGGCCACACCAGGGGCATGATTGACATCCTCTCAACTATCTTGGAGTTGAGCTCAGGTGTGCGAGCCACAGATTTGACGATCATTTTGTCCTCTGTCTTCTCTGAGTTATCAGTTTGCTCACTAGATCAATCTAAGAAAATTATACCTTGTGGAAATTTTTATTGTATCTGAATTCTCTTTGTAAGGGCAGCAATAATCTTGTTGGTCTATGATGCCGTAGATACTTCTGTGTCCTCATATTCTTTGACTTTCCAAGTGCCTCCCCCATAGCTGATTGCTGCCCTTCCATTTTGGGGGTTGGTAAACTAGAGATTGAATCCAGGGTCTTTGCACTGAGCTACATCTCCAACCCTGTTTTTGTTTTGTTAATTTTACTTTGGGGCAGAGTCTTGTTAAGTTGCCCTGGCTGGGCCTGAGCTTGGGATCCTCTTGCCACACAGCCTCCCAGAGTGCTGGGATTACAGATGTGACCACCATGCCTGGTTTCTCTTCACCTTTAAACATTTTTGTGACATCGCATTCTCTCCTGGTTTCCCTGTTTCCTCTGTGATGGGGCAACTTGGTCTGTTTTGCTGTTTTCTGCCCAAGGTGTAGGTACCGAAGGGCCTCAGGGCTCCCTTACTGATTATATTTTCCCTGACTGATCTCATTCGGTCTCATGACTATTTCCATGTACTGGTGGAGTCCCAGACTAATAGTCAGTCGAGCCCTCTCCTCTGATTTCCTGTTTCTCAACAGCTGCTTGTGTGACCTCTCTACTTTCAGGTCTAAGAAGCACCTCAAACCTAACAGGCCTCAGCCTGTTTGGGGCTCCCCTCCCCCACTTTGCTTCTGCCCTGGAGTCTTCCTCATCTCCTTGCTTTATCCACTTCCTCTAAAGCCAAAGCTGAGGGATCAACTTTATCTCTTTTCCTCACAATCAATTGGTTAGCAAGATCTGATGCTTCATATCCGAAAAGAATCCTGAAAATATCTGGGTTTCCTCACCTGCATTGCTAAGTTTGGTGGGGATATTCTGTGTACCATGTCACTATCATCTTTAATCTAGATGACCAGGAACCTTTGAACTTTCTCTGATTCCTTTTTACTTCCTAGTCTATTTCTCCAGTGATCTCTTGTTACTCTTCTGCTTAAAACCTGCAGAAAATTTCCATTATATTTAAAACAAAATCCAAACTCCTTTCCTGGGCTTCTAAACCCTGTGTGATCTGCCCTGCTCTCCTCTGCCATTTTGTTGCGCCCACCACGCTGTGGCCATTTTGACCTTCTCTCTGTCCCTCCAACATATCAGGCTTATCCTTTCCTCAGAGGCTTTGGGCTTGCTATACTTGCTTCTGGAATGCACTTTCCTTATAGCTTCATGTGGATTTTTCTTTCTCAGCCTTCAGGTCTTGACCCATGTATAACTTCTTTCTTGACTATTGAGTGTAAACTAGCCTGCCCAATCTCAGTTACTCTTTATCACATCTATTTTCTTCAGAGCACTTACCTGTTTTAATTGCTTACTCATTTATTTATTAGTTGTATTAGTCTGTTTTCTGTTGCTATAATGGAATACTGGAGGCAGGGAAATTTATAAGGGAAAAGTTTCCTTACCTCCTGGTTCTGAAGATAGGAAGTTCAAGGTGAGACAGCTACACCTCACAAGGACCTCATGCTGAATCATAACATGGCAAATGGATTCACATGATGGGTGACAATGGTAAGTGGAAGAGAGAAGGGGATGGAGGAACTGACCCATGTTACCACAACTAATCCAGAACTATAAGAATTAATCCAGTCCCAAAAGAAGGCATTAATCCCGCCCACCAACACAACTGTATTAACAACTAAATTTCAAATCTAATAGTCTTTGTCCTGTTGTGGTATTCCAAACCTACTTGTGCTAATGGACGTCTTAGCTTTATCATACTTACCATTTACTATTTTCACTTCTACTATGTGGTAATTTTTCCAGAGGGAGGGACAATTTTATTTTAAATTTCCCATCTCCAATACCTGGTGCAGTGTCTGGCCTGTAGATATCCAATAAATGTTCAAAGAATACCATGAATGTGTACAATAACATGAGTCTGATCAGATGGGGCCATATAAAAACAGCTACCATAAAATATGACTTAAAATTTACTAGACAACCAAGTCATGGTGCCCGCTAAAATTTAGATGTGCAGTTAAGATATCTAACTTGTGAATTTAAAATAGACTTTAAAATAAAGACCACTCATTTATAGTTAAACCTCAAAGAGTAATGATTGAAAAACTTGCTTTTGAGGCCACCACACTCTTCATTCCAATGTCTGGTTCTAGCTCTTAATTTTTTTGAGATAATTTCATACATACAAATTAAAAATTGGCCATTGCTGTATTTTCTTATATAACAATAAAGATGACTTAGGGCAAGGTACTCCATGATATATGTGAGTTTTAAAAAGTCTTTTTTGCTTTTTGTATCTTTTGATGTCTTTGAAATATGCTTTAACATATCTAAAACAATTTAGGAAAACTATGAATAAAGCTATTCACATGTTCTAGGACCCTAATCTAACCTTGAAAGATTCGAGTTTCATTCTTATTTTTGCTACAGCGCTCCACAGGCATCCTTTGTGTTTCTAAATATTGAAATCAGAATATATATGTCCATATCAGTTAGTGAAATGTGAGAAGCTGTATCTTTATAGTATTTCCAGACAATGAATATACAGTATGTTTTGCATGTAATTTTTATCTCCTTCCATCAAGTATAGCAATATGTTGAATTTGCCATGGGCCTTTAAAGCTTCGATGTTGAGAAGAGCTCTGCGTGAAATTTTAAAGAGATTGGACCTTTCATCTGCACAACAGCAGGGCACCTCACAACAGGGACAAGAAAGGGAGAGAGAGAGAGATTTCTGAAGGAACTGCAAAAAATAACAGCAGAAGCAATTATTTCATCAAAGGTTGATTTTTTTCCTATTCCGTGTGTGTATATATATATGTATACGTAATTTTTTTTTTTCAAATTCCTTTGCTGGAGACCATCTACCTTATTGCCTTCCTTTCCTGGTATAGTTAAATTTGCAGGTTTAATGTGGTCAAATAGGGAAAAAATTTGTAAATGAAAAGGTGTTTATTTTAGAAGGTGGTGGTTATTGGTGATTACATTTAAATGCATTTGCAAGGGAACTGCAAGTTGGGAGTGATGCAAAGAACCGAATTAGTCAGTCCCTAGAGTCCTGTGTCTGTTTATCTGTTTGGGGATGTGAAAGACACAGACTTTTTTCCTTTCTTTTTCTCCCCTAAGCATTAGCATGAGCTTTGACTGCTCAGGAGGGAAGGAGAACGTGCTCCCTCTTTCCAGCTCTGTGGTTAATACTGATGTACTTTCTTTTTCTCTGGGGAGGAGCTGGGCCTCCTGGCCGTGGAATCGGTTTGTACCACTTCTGTGGCATTGACGCTACTGGCAGTGAGGACACTAAATGTGGGCCACCATCTGGTTTTACTGTGATCCTGTGAAATCATAAAATACAATGCTGGGGCCTCTCTATGCACTAGATATTAACCTGTCCCTCAAACCAAGGTCCAGAGAGCTGTCTTTGGAGTTGGGAGAACCATGTCCCCCAGTTCTTTCCATGATTTTGGTCACAAAGTGAGTTGGATGAGAAATTAATCAAATTTCCTCACAAGGTCAACATTGAACCTCACCATTGAATTTGATTTGGTTCTCATCCAATTTGGTTTGTGACCAGAATCGTAGAAAGAATTAAGTTTGTGAACCGAGGCACAACTGTATTTTCTCTTTCTTTCTTTTTTTAATTTATTTTTTGAGACAGGGTCTTGCCGTGTAGTTCAGGCTGGCCTTGAACACACTATGTAGCCCAGGTTGGCCTCAAATTCATAAGCTTGGTATTTTTTCCTTTCTCTGCTGTTCATCTGTTTTAGTGTAGCATGAGTTGCTCTTTTGTTTCTTTTGTCTAGGATGCCGAGAGGATTAATTAAATATTTGCTTGGGCTTTGGGGTGGCTTTGGAGGAAAGGCTCTTCCTCCATTTTAGTTTTCTATTTATTGATGCTGTCAAAAACTGCTACAAATTTAGGGGGTTAAAAGAACACAAATTTATTCTCCAAGTTCTGGAGGCTAGAAGCCACAATGAGTCACATGGGGCTGGCTTAGTTGAAGGCTCAGTTACATAAGCTTCCCAGACCACAGTGGCGGGTAAGGGGTAGCTCTGGGGTTTGAACTCTGGCTCAGGGCTGGAGCTGTATTCGTAACTACCTCTGCCTCCTGTTATGGGCTTCCATTCCCGAGAGCTAGTTTAGCTAGTTTACCAGAAAACCTTGCCTTCTCTTTGTGTCCATCATAATGCTTAAAAGCCCTTTCTCTATTTAGCACTGGAGTCGGGGTCAGGGTTTTAATTATGAGGGCTGTTTTTTGGTTTTAAGGAAGGAGAAGTTTTGTTCACTGGAGTTCTGGAGGACTTCTTGGGAAGTGCTACACGCCTGATCAAATGTCTCAATCAGCTGCAAGCAATGAGACCTGTAGTTGATTTCTGAAGAATTTAAAGGTTGTTTGAAACAGTCATTACACAGCTGAGCAGAGCACCAGCTGTCCCTTCTTTCTATGTCTCACATAGGCCCTCAGTACCCTCAAGTCATACTTGTTAGTTTTCTTAATCCCTCTAAGCCCCTTCTTTCCCTTCAATAAAATAATAGCAACCTAGGGCAGTTACGAAGATGAAGTGAGAGAGTGCATGAAAATCCTTGGTGCTTGGCACAAGAAGATTGCTTGGCGATTGATAACTGCTGACTTTATTATTTCAGGTGGCCCTCATCTATATTCTTGGATCCACTTTGTAGGGATTTTCCCGTTTAGCTTTCAGAGGCTCATCTTGGTTCTTTTAATTCCAGATTCTGGAGGATGCTCCTCTGTGCTAGGAAGAGGGCAGCCATTTGGTCCCCAGCACAGCTCCCTACTCAGTATCTCCTCTTCTGTGCCATGAAGGGAGACATATTGCAGGAAACCCCAGCACTAGTACGCATTCATGTCTGTGTGCAACACCAACCGCTATGCTGGTTTGAACCAGGATAAAAATGAAGACTCACTCTGCGAAGGCCCACCTCTTCCTTTGGCTTCTGAGTTGAATTCATCTTTACTCCACCTCATCTGCTGCCCAGGTATGTGTAATATAAACAAATTATACATGTGTGTATGTGATATGTAGACAATTCAAATAATAAATATGTGCAGAATTGCCTTACTCAATCGTGCTGTTCCTGCTCTCTGTATCATCTCATGAACTGGCTATTACTTTATTTAATTTATTGTTTTTTTTTCCTTGGGTGCTGGGAATCGAACTCAGCACCCAACTTGTGTTTGATGGGCAAGCACTCTACTGCTTGAGCTAAAGCCCCAACCCTGGCTATTATTTTAGTGTATATGATTCTAGACAATTTTCTATGCATTAACCTATTTACTTTAAAAACAGAATTGCATTATATTCATTTGTTTGCAAAATGTCTTTTCAACTTAATTTTAAAAATCTTTCATGTTGGTGCGTATACATTTGTTTCCTTCTTTTAAACATTCTCATAGTTTTCTATACATGGATGAATTCATGTTTCTCATAAGAGCATTCATGGGTATTTAGCTTTGCAGTTTTAAAATATTTTATAATATATATTTTTGGCTTAAAAGGCATGTGCCTAATTAATGTTTCAGTAGTACAGCCCAGTTGTCTTTCTTAAAGCTTTGTGGCTTCATACTCCTATCGACAGTGTGCAAGAAGATTTATTTTCATGGATTCTCATCTTTGATATTTTTAGTTTTAAATCTCATGGATAAAACATCTTATTATTTTAATTTGCATTTTCCTGATTATCTCTGAGAATAAATGTCTTTGCAATTTTTTTATGTGTACTTGTGAATACCATCAATGTTTTATTCTCCATTTTCTTGAGTTGTATACTTTTTTCTATTGTTCTGTAGAAGCACTCTACGTATTATGGATCTCAGTCCTTTCTCTATTAAAAATAACTATTTTCTCCCAGATGTCATCTTTTAATTGTCTCAGTAACTTTTGCAATATATACAAATTTTATCTAGTTTTTCATTTTCTTATAAAATTTATCATATTTAATATTTGTTAAAGGATATGAAAGATAATTAATTTAAAAAATTACTCAATTTCCCCTATGGTGAAACAGGCTAATATTATTTGCATATTATAAGAAAGAAAAGTTTAGCACGTGACATTTAAATGCCTTGTTGTAAACTGAAGCTACTTTCAAATTAAGTGAAGCATTTACTGAATACCTGCTATGTGTTTAGTACGTTGGACAATAAAAAAGAAATATAACCTGGGTGTGATGGTGCATGCCTATAGTCCCAACACTGTGGGGGGGACTGAGGCTGAGGCAGGAGGATCCCAAGTCTGAACCCAGACCAAGTAATGTAGCAACGTAATGAGACCCTATCTCAACATTAAATAAAAGGGTGGGTGGCTGGGGATTTAGCTCAGTGGTTAGAGTGCCTGCCTTGCAAGCATGAGGCCCTGAGTTTGATCCCTAGCACCAAAAAAAAAAAAGGACTGAGGATGTAGCTCAGTATGAAGTCCCTGGATTCAATCTCCAGTATGCATCCCCCATATCTATACATCTATCTGTCTGTCTGTCTGTCTATTGATCTATCTATCTGTATCTGTATCAGTTTTGAAGACATTCGTATGTGAATTATGAATACTTAAAAATACTTTAGAAAATTACATAGGGAATTAGTTGGCTAAATGCTAAATTTTGTTACAGAATAAAAGTGGTATTAGAATTCAAAATGAACTAGGTCAACAGAGTGTCTTCATTCACATCCAAGAAAGGCTGTCAGTGTATTGGGAAACTTGAGCTGAGGCTTAAAGCCTGGGAAGGGTTTAGTTAAAGAACCTGTATCAATTTTCTATTTCTGCTAATGTCAGCCATTGAATCTAGCTGACAATATTATAAGCTGGCAATTTAGGCTGGGATCAGCTGGCTGGTTCTTCTGGTGTGGGCTGAGCTTGGCTAATCTTGTCTAAGGTTGCTTGTACGATTACAGCCAGCTCACAGATTGTGTGGGTTGACTGGTTTATGGTGGCCACATCTGGAGCTGCTGGGATGATGGGCCCCCTTCTTCACAGGGCCTTTCAACCTCTCCCAGGCTAGCCTGAGTTTGTTGTCATGGTGAGTGCAGAGTTCCAAGAACCTGATATGCTGATTATTCAGGATTGATATACTGCCATTTTTGTGCATTCTATTGGTGAAAGCAAGCTGTGAGACCAGTCTTGATTCAAGGTATGGAAATGGTACTCTTCTTCTCGATGGGAGGAGTTAAGATATTATGGCCATTTTTGTAGGCTACTACCAAATTCCAATTCAGATTCATGTTTGCTGAGTGATTTAATCCTTGCGTTTGTGCTTGATCTTGCTCAAAAATTTATCTCTGACAAGGCCAGGTAAATATGCAAATAGTAGGAGAGTAGAAGTTTGCATGCAAATTACATTTCTCCATGGTGAAATGTGTATTGGCTTTTAAAAAGAATCTTCTTTCATCTCGTTTCAAATAGGATGACTAGGAACATGATGTGTGCATTTCTGAGACTGGCCAGGATGATGTATTGTGGTTTTGCCGTCCCCTCCCACAACACACCTTTAAAAACATGGTACAAGAGTGTAGGAGATGAAGTATTTAGTTCTGGCAATAAATGCCATAATCATTAAGGTAAAGTATTAAAACGAAAAGTTACTTATGAGAATTTTCTGATTTAAAAGAGCCAGTGTCTAGTTTTGATTTTTTTTTTTGTATTATTGCTTATTTTCAGGTTAGTTGACTACTTGTAATTTTTGGTTTAAATGATTGGTGTCATTCTTCTTACCTTAGTCTGGTGTTGCACGAACAGTCCTAGGAATCCCATCAGTTCTTGCTTTTCCCACTTAGGGGTAAGGGGAGTTAGTTCACAAATTCTTCTTCTAAGCATCTCTTAGTTCTAGCAGTCATGAGGGGTCTCAGCTCATGTGAAGATCACTTAGGCAAATAGACCCTCTGGTTCGTGTCTTTGTTCACAGAGTTATGGTCTTTTTCCTAAAATTCGAACTCAGAATGAAGCACAATTAATGTCAGGAAAAATCTAAAATACTTTTAGGTAAAAATGGCATTTTCTAAAAACTCGAAGTTATTTTCTATTGTCTTCAGTTCTTAAAAAATAGACACCTTGAGAAGTCTGTATATTTATACATCAAAAGCCCAATTTTCTCTGATTCTTGTATAAAAAAATGATGCTAATTAAAGCAAACATGCTGTTCAATAAAGGAACAGTGTATCATGGAGGAGCTGTCCGTGTGTGCTGGAGCCAAAGTCTTGTTTGAATTAGGAGGATGTCTGCTAAGTTAAGGCGCCCCGTGGAGGCGTATAAGGCCAGAGCTTCCAACGTCCATACTGTCTTTATTGAGAGACATATTTATATCTTCCAGACTAGCAATTAATCACTCAGTGGGGTTTTGGAGGGGGAGAGTCCTGAGCTTACAGAGAATCTTTTTGTGCTGCCAGGAACCACAAAACATGGGCACAATTAAAATGCTGATTTAATTTATTATATGGAGGCATGGAACAGGAATGTTTAAATGATGTTGACAGGGCCAGAATTTCAGAACCACCTTTTAAAAAATAGAAAACAAATGCCTACCCCTTAAATTAAATTATATTAATAACATGTTTCTGTAAGTTGCTTGGAAGCAAAATAAAGCTCTTGACATTAATTAAAATTTGAAGATGTTGTATCATTTGTTGTTAATGTGCAGCCTTTGTTAGGGGAAATACATTTCAAAGTGATCTATTTATGAAAATTAAACGGAGAAAATTGCCTATTGAGCAAATGTCGGTTAATAAGGCTGCCTTTCTTAGAAATGTGGATTCTTAAGTAACTAAAATGTTTTTATACTCTAATAATGGTTTCTATTTTTGATCCTCTCAAAAATCGCCTTTGTTACTTGAATTTTGATATTTCCACATAGAATTCCATTGTCAGGGGGACTAGAAACTCTAAAAACCAGGAAGGCTTTCATATACTTCGGGGTGTTGAGTAACATGTATTGCAAAGAGAATTTCATCTGAAATCAGTGTGGTTGAGCTCATGGACCTCCTCCAAATATCTCAGCAGGCCCAGGAGCCAGAGGGTCCCATTAGCAGCCTTTAACTAGCTCTGCTGTAATGAATGCTATGCGCTATGCACTGTGTCTCGAAACCTCACTTCCCTGGTTTCACACAAACTAGAAAGCACCATGCGATAATGGGACAGTTGTTCTCCCTGCTCAGCCCCCATGAGGGCAGCTAATAGTGGCACCTGTGGGAGGACCTCACATGCAGATACTACTCTGATGATATTCTGTCCTTGGGAGAGGGGATCTCTTGCCCAGGTTACATTTTTTTTTCTTTTGGTACCAGTACAAACACGTTAGACTTGAGTTTTCAAAGCTGATAGCTAACGAAACACCTAGACAATGTTCAAGTCATGTGTTCTTCAGCACACGAAGTCAAGAAAGCATAATTAATGCGTGCTGTCCCTTACCATGTCACTGCCATTTTTGTGGAGCTTCAGGGAGCTGTTATGGTTAGGGGAATTCACTGCCCTCAGTCGATCTTGATAATTCTGGGATAGGAGTCCAAATAGAATGGAAGAAATGGGGTACTTTGTCCAAGTGTGTTCTCCCACTGGTTAAAATTAAAGCAGTCACAGGAAAGGCAGTATTTATTTTATGAACATTTACGTGGTATGAGTTTGCTTTTGGGAAATGTCTCTGTTTTTGTGGAAAAATTCTTTTGACTTAGTAATAAATAATAATTAACTGTGGTTGACATTGTAAGGATTGTTTTTCTCTCCTCTCTTTACGCATTCCCCCACATCCATTTAGTCACCAATTCCTGTGGCTTCTGCTCTTTAATATCTAAATGTTATGCTCCCCTACCTCTTCCTGCCACCATGGACTCCCAAACTGCTTTCAGTGCAGACATTGATTTGCTTGTCTGCTCCACTGGAGAGAATGAATCACATTTTATTTGACTTGGACACAGTGCCTGGCACATAGTAGGTGATTATTATATATTTGACATATTAATGAAGGCTTTTGTATAAATCATTTAATTCAGTCATTCTGAACGGGGCACAGGGGTGAGCATGGATATGATCTTTGCTTCTCCTTACCCTGAGATCTGGCAATGTCTGGAAACATTGGTTGTTACAGCTGGACTGAGGGTGTGTGTGTGTGTGTGTGTGTGTGTGTGTGTGTGTACGCATACAGTGTGATCCTGGCATCTGGTGGATTGAGGACAGATCTGGTATTGAACATCCTACACTGCACAGAATTACAATAAAAATTTATCTGACCCAAAATGTCAGTAGTGCCAAGGTGAAGAACTGTTGTGCTAATTGATTTTCGACATCTCTTTCTTGAGAAGACGTACAGGTAGTAGAAGTCTCTTCTCTCAAGATGTGAGGGTGCACATATGGAGAGATTAAATGACTTCTCTAACTCCACTCCCCCCCCCAACCAAAGTAGCCACAGAACCAGGAATTGAACCCTGGCCTTTGATTCCAAGTCTAGATAGTAGCTAGACTATTTTAGTTACTTCAGTGATTATAGTAATTTTTGAGTTTATCTAGACAACTGCCTTAGATTTTGGCTTTGGAAATCTGTCCATACTCTACTCAAAACCAGAAATCAGAAATTAAGGCAGAAAACATTTTTTGTGTGTGTTCATTTGAAAGCTAATATTCACAGAATGTTTTAGAATCTTGTACACAAAATTTGGATGGGGCCGGGCTTCTGATTTCCCATAGAGTGAATTTCTTTAGTGGAGCCAGTTCATACATGGATCCCATTGGCATAATCCTGAAGGACTAACATTACTAGATACTTTTGTATTACAAAAATTGAGGCCTGAAGTATCTTAATTGACCATTGGATATTTTGGGCTAATACCTAATTGAGTTTTAATGCCACACCTATTTACATTCTGGGAATGCACACAATATAGTTGCTTCAGATGCACAGATCTGCTTATTACCTCAATTATAGATTTGAAGTAAATTGTGGGGTGTGTGTATCTAGATGACCATATGTTGTTTGACCATATATTGTTTGACCATATATTGTTTGTTATATTGCCTCTCTGCTAGTAGAGAAGGAGTAGGAAAGATGCAGATAAGGGTCACTAAACTGATCAAGGGGAAAAATGAGTTGATTTGAAACAAAAAGGACAGATCTCGTATGTAAGAATATTTTTAGTGTTCAAGACTCAATTCTCACTTCTGAAGGAGTGTTTATATAATAGGTAATATGCATGCATGTGCCAAATTGCTAAGATAAAGCAGCATAAAGTCTAGATGACTGGCAACAGCAGGAAACACAGACGGGAAATGTGCTTTATACTGGTGAGGTCTGGGAAGGAACTTGCTGCTAAAAGATGCAAAATCTACATTTAATCTAAGTTGGAAAATACAAGTCATCACCGTGGTTGAGAGAATATTTCATAGTTAATTATTCTAGATTGTATTTCTTATATTTTAAATGGATTTCTTTGTTCCTTCACTCCCACCGCTTCTCTCGACTAGCCTTAAAGATTAAGTCTCCTACAATTGCTGTTCACAATTGCTTCTTGATATCCAGATGTTATTAAAAATGGCTTTATTGAAGACTTTATTTAGTATTTAAAGTTCTTTTTATGTTTATTGATTTCTGATCTTTGCAGGTACTGAATTTTTCTGGCTTCCTTAGGGCTCTGCCTGCCACATCATGAGTCAATTATAAGTGTTTCCCATATAAAAATCCTTAAAGCTGTTTGAAGTAGGGTTTCAAGAATATTTGGAATAGAAAACACCTTTACCTCTGTCCTGCCTTTAATGTCATTCTTGACTTTGTATGTAAACTCAAGCATGGTTTCCCCAAATTGGGATGGTGACTACTACAGAGTAGCTAAGCCAGAAGGTGAGGAGATTGTCTTAGAGGTAGGTAGAGGTATAAGTTTTCCAGGTTATGAAAAAGAATATATAGAGCAGAAAATTATATGCTAGTTCACAGGAGAGAGGAAGACATTTGAGAATTATTGCAGTGAGGGGCAGATGTAAAATTGCTAACTGTACTTACATTTATGTTTATGACATTCAAATTAAGTAAATATTAGATTGAATCATTTTGGCTGACAAAAATGGCAGTTTCACGGTTGAACTTAACAGTGGCTGAATACACTGGAAATTTACCAAATTTCAATTTCGAAATTAGCTTTCAAAGAATCATGATGGATATATTTTCAAAACACACTAGCAAATACGTTAAAAGATCACGTGTATGAAAAAAATCACGCGAATGTCAACATCGTGAAGGCTGGATTGATGGCAACCAAGTAATATACTATCTGATTCATAATACTTCACTTAAAAATTATAAAATTGAGAAATCTCGAATGGACTACTGGGAAAAAACAGGTGACTTGGTGATTTCATTTTCCACATCTTACTAAAAAATTCTTTCACTCCAGCTTGTTTAAAGTTCTGCATTTAGCAGAACTGTTTGAACATGGTATTAGAAAAACAAAATTAAACAGGCCTCAAGGTGACATTATTTTACACTGAGATATCATAAAAATATTTTTTTAGCTCATGGAATATGGCAGCTGAAGGGATTAATTTTAAATTGCAGTCAAACATGTCTAAATTGTAAATAGTAGAAACTGTAGCTTCCAGATCGTTTCGAATCTTTTACTCAGCGGCGTAGAAGAACACATCGAGTCCCTTTCAGAAGGACTGAGGTTAAGCGACACTTGGAAGTAGGCAGAGGTTATTTTCCATTTACTCGAGAGTCTCTCATTTATGTTGTGTGGTGTCTGGTTCTGTCACAATCTCCTTTTAGAAAAGGATCAGATAAATTCATTCATGGCAGAGTAGAATGCCTGCAGTTTGTGACACTTTTGGGAAAGGCTGGTGAGAGGAACAGATGGTCATGCGAAGTAGAAGACACCTTGGCTGCTTGGCAGAGGGCGAGGACGGAAGGTGTGGGTAGATGTGGAGTCCGGAAGGCTGCTGTGAGATTGTGCCCACAGAGGGGCTCGGGCTGACTAGTCACCACGTGATGAGCACTGATGATCAGGGTTGCCACAATAATAATGACGAAGAGGGATTCAGTCTGTGGCACTACATAGAAGAGCAATGAATGAGTGATAGATCCCAGGGAGGCAGGTTCTAGTTTGGTGGGATAAAACAAAATAACCAAAACCAACCTCAGTTTAAGTTTTCCAAAATTGAAATGGGCCAACCCAAAAGAAGAGTTTCTAAATTTTGGCGTGATTGTATGTAATTCAGATCTGTTACTCTCAAATCTGATCACACATCAGAAAACCTAGGTGAGAAGCCTCCTAAAAGTACCTTAGTGGTTCTGATTTACTAAGTCTGGGTAGGACTTAGAGTCTGTGTAGTGGTTTTACTTTTTTTTTCTTTTCTTTTTTTTTTTAATTTTTTATTTTTTTTTATTTTGGTGCTGGGGACCGAACTCAGGGCCTTGCACTTACTGGGCAAGTGCTCTACCACTGAGCTAAATCGCCAGCCCCTCTTCTTTTTTAGGGGGGAGGGTGGGTACTGGTGATGGAACCTAGTGTCCTGCACTTGATCAGCAAGCGCTCTGCCACTGAGCTGCACCCCCTGCCCCAGATTCTGTATTATATCACAACCGCTGTTTATTCTGATGCAGCTGACTCATGAGCCAGCATCTGGAAATCAGTGCTCTCAGTGACCACTTAATAGGATGCTACGAAGGGTATTCAGGCCTCCAGCGGAGGGTTAGGGAAAGATTCTATTTTGATTCATTAAATATATTTTTAGAATGTTATTATTATTATTTTTTAGAACAAATGATTCCTGTTTCCCTTTCCCCACCTTAAATGTTTTATTGGGAACATTTTTATTTTTAGTTTTATTATGGGAACATTTTCAAACACAGAAAAGGCGAAAGAATTTTTTGAGTACTAGTATACTCACCATCCAGATTCTCTTTTTAAATAATACTTTAGTTTTATTACATATCTGCTAAGACAGCCTTAGTATACATTGAAATATACAAACTTCAGTATGCCAGTCTATGGGTTTTTTTTTTTTTTTTTTTTGGTGCTGGGGATCGAACTCAGGGCCTTGTGCTTGCAAGGTGAGTGCTCTAACCGCTGAGCTAAATCCCCAGCCCAAGTCTATGGTTTTCTGTGGCTTTTTTCTTTTATTTTTTTGGGTGCTGGGGATTGAACATGGGTCCTAGCACTTGCTAGGCAGCTCTGCCACTGAGCTACATCCCCAACCCTGATTCTGTGGGTTCTGACAACTAATGCATCTGTGTAATCTGGTCTCTTCAAAATATAAAATATTCTTTCAGAAGTTCTCCCTCTCAGTCTGACCCAGGCACCTCCAGCCCACATCCCTCCCCTACTCCCAACCATAGAACTACTATCGTGATTAATTTTCCACTATAAATTAATTTTGCCTCTTATATCTTCCGATAAGTGAGCTTGTTCAGCATGTGTCTCTTCTTTAAACTTTTTATTAGTATATGTTTGTGGTACACAGAGATTACATTCAGCTCGCTACATATACATATTGCCTCTTGATCATTTTTACTTCCCTTTCCCCCCAAATCTCCCCTCTCCTGCCTCCCCCAGATCCCCTTCCCATCTATACAGAGTCTACCTTCCTGTTTCTTAATATATCTCTCTTATTTTGCTCTTTACTTATATTTTGTGTCTCTCATGTTAGAGAAACCAGGCAATATTTAACATTCTGTGCCTGACTTACTGAGTATTATGGTCTCAAAATCCATCCATTTTCTTACAAATGACTCAAATTTGTCCTTCTTTATGGCTGAATAGTACTCTATTGTGTATACATACCACATTTTCTTTATCCATTTATCTGTTGATGGGCATATAGGTTGTTTCCGTGATTTGGCTACTGTGAGTTGTGCTGCTGTCAATATGGGCATGCATGTATTGCTGTAATATGTTATTTTAGGTCTTTTGGGAAAATACCCAGAAGAGATAGAGCTGGATCAAAAAGAATTTCTAGTTTTAGTTTTAGTTTTTTTAGTTTAGAATTTTTATTTTGGGGGACTCTCCATACACCATAGTGGTCGTACTAGTTTACATTCCCACCAGCCATTGGAAAGGTTCATTTCCCCCCACAACCTTACCAGCATTTGTTGTTTTTTTTGAGTCTTTGCTAGTAGCCATTCTTATCAGAGTAATGTGAACTCTCAGTGCTGTTTTGATTTGCATTTTCTAATGGCCAAAAATGGTGAACTTTTTTTTTTTGTATTTATTGGTCATTTGTACTCCAGAGAAGCATCTATTCATTTCGATTGACCATTTTTTGATTGGGGCTTTTATTTTGGAGTGGTCTAATTTTATTAAGTTCTTTGTATATCCTAGATATTAGTCCTCTGAGGAATAGCTGCCCCAATTTTTCCCCCATTCTGTAGTTTGTCTCTTCAGTCTGTTGGTTGTTTCCTTTGCTGTGGAGAAGCCTTTTAATTTAATATAATCTCATTTGTTGATTCTTGATGCTATTTCTTGTGCAATTGGGGTTCTTGTCAGGATGTCCTTGCCGATGCCTTTGTCTTCAAGAGTTTTACCATTTTTTCCTTCCAGCAGTTTCAAAGTTACTGTTTTTTATATATAGGTCGCGATCCATTTTAATTTAATTTTAGTGCAGGGTGAGAGATACGGATCAAGATTCATTCTTCCGCATGTGGATAACCAGTTTTTGCAGCATCATTTGTTAAAGAGGGTATCATTTCTCCAGCATAGACTATTGTCCCCTTTGGTGAAAATCAGATGTCTGAAGGTGTTTGGGGTTCTTTCTGCATCCTTCATTCTATTTCACCGATCAACATGTCTGTTTTGGTGCCAGCAGCACAGCATGCATCTCTTGTTGAAGATTTTCTTACTCAAAATTCCACTGAGATCCTTCCATACTGTTTGATGTACACTTTATTTTATTGCTGAGAAATAACTTTATTTTCATGTATCTACAAAGTCCCAGGCAAAGCACAGATGCTAGGCTCATCATGATAGTGAGGAAAAGCAGCCCTGAGTGAAGCCCACAATTTAGAGGTGGAAATCGCCATTAAAATTAGACACGTAACCATCTTGCCAAAATGGCTTATCTTTAGGCAGCCTAGGGACCCTTGCACCCAAACAATTCAAGCTGTCTAGATTTTAATGCAATAGTTACCCCCATCTCCTCTTTTCACAGTTGTAGAAGGAACTATTAGCAGGAATAATCAGCCAATAAAATAAATTAACTTGTTTGTGAATAATCATTGCATATGTGTGTGTTTGTGGCACTGGGGATTGAACCTAGGGCCTTTGCACTGAGCTATAGCTCCAGCCTTTTCCCTTTCTGAGACAGGATCTCCTAGGCTGGTCTTGAATTTGCGATTCTCCTGCCTCAGCACCCAAGTAGCTAGGATTACAGGTGTGCACCACCTGCATGTTTTTTTTTTTTTGGCGGGGGGAACTGGTTTTTTTTTTTGAGATGGGTTCTCACTATGTAGTTCAGGCTGGCCTTGAACTCCTCTCAAACTCACAGCAATCCTCCTGCCTCAGCCTCCCAACTGCTGGGATTTACAGGCATGTGCCACCACACCTGGTCAACTATGTGTTTTTAATGAACAACTTCACTGCGCCCAAAGAAAAGGTGAGGCCTATAAACTTAACACTTTTCTATGGAGAACAAGGACTAGGCAGTATTTGACAAAAGTTTCTCTTAGCAAAGGGGAGTAGAATTGGGGTAATTACTGGGAACTTCCTAAATGTCATTCATTTTTGGTTTTTTGAGGCAAGGTCTTGCTAAGTTGCCCACGCTGGCTTTCAACTCGTGACCTTCCTGCTTCAGTTTTAGGAATTCTGGGATTGCAAGTGTGCACTGCCACATCCAGTGAGAATTTCCTAAGCTTAAAAAAAATTCTAAATGACTTTAGAAACTTGGAAACAAATGACCCAAATGAACGTTTTAATTTCGAAGACCTGCACATTAAATTTTGTCAATAATAGGTTGTAAATTCTGAAAAATACTGCTAGATTGAAGAGAAGAGTGAGGTGATAAGGGGCTGTAAGTTTAGGTTTTGTACAGATGTTGTTAAAATGGCAGGAATTAGGAGCTGTGTACAAGTATGAGGTGGGATGTACCTTTCTCAACGTCATTCTTGGGAGACATTGTTGGAACGAGGACCCTAGAGCCCCACAGTGATTAGGGTGGATAAAGATGTGCACTGAGACCAAGGACTGAGGTTGGCGAATAAGTAGCAAGATCAGTGGCTGGAAAATTGAAAGGGGCAAATTAAAGTTCAAGGTATCTATCAAATTAGGTCACCGAGAAGGACATTTGAGATGGAAATACATTTGATCATTTTTATTGTGGATTCTATATTGGTGATCTTGCCAATTTGCAAAAACTTTTTTTTTTTGTAATCCTAAACTGAATATTCAGGTCACCTTGAAGTTATTCATGGATGTGTATAGAGGGGACAAAAATTGGTATCATCCAACAGGCACATTCCTAGCTAAAGCAGAACAGCGTGACACTCTGTTTCTTTGTTTTAACTTTCATACTATGAACAAGCTGTTTTTTTTTCCTTGTCATCTGTTTAATGTAACATTTTGTATACTTTATATTTTTTGTTAGTTAATTTTTATGTTTAAAATACCCACCAGGCAGAGTATTTAAGTGCTGTCTGGTGTTTCCTAAGCACAAGAAAGCTGTGAGCAGCCTTATGGCAAGAGTAGGCGTGTTCGGTGGGACTCATCCCAGTATGAGCTCTAGTGCTGTCCTATGAGTTTGAAGTTAAGAAACCAGCACCACTCTAAGTAAGGCGTCTGTGAAGAGAAACGTACAACAAGGCTATTGATCAGTTGGTGAAAATATTGTGACCAGAGACTCCCAGCAACCTAACTCTGTTTTCCTTCGGAGCTAGGGCTCTGTATTTGCCAATTCAATGTTTCTAGTGACTTTATCGACTATAATGTCCAAGAATAATGAGAATAGGCTGTAATAAATTGGGTTGGTCAAAGAAATGGATTGGACACTTCTGTGTTTCTCATCTTTATACTCAGGTCCTTGGATTTTTCTTAGGAGCAATGTAGTTGCAAGAGTCCATTTGCAAACCCTAGTCTTAGGTGTGGCATTGGTTTTTGTGTGAAATAATTATTCTGCTTGTGTGGAAGCTGGTGAGTTGCACATTCCACTTGTTTAAACATTCTACTACACTAATGATTTTGGAATTATGTTCTTCGATGTCATAGATATTTTTTGTATGAAAATTTGCTGCATTTTCCTTTAGTAAAAGAATAGTTTGCCTACTCTAGGATATGACCTTTTTTTTAGCTTTTAAAATTTATTTATTTATTTATTTACCAAGAACATGTATTAGTACAGTGTATACATAATGATCACACTTATCATGGTTATTTTGTACCTATACATGATGTATCTTGGTCCCCTGCTCCTTCCCCACCCCTGCCTTCCATTCCCCCCTTTTCTTATTTACAGCGGTTTGTTTACATTTTTCCATATTTTCCCTTTCTTTCCCTTTTCTCTTCCTTCTTTTCCCCTTCTAGTTCTCCTCTCTTTTGAATGTTATCTTTCTTTTACCTAATATCTATAATGCCTCATTGTCTTTATGTACACTTATGGTTTCTTATATCAGAGAAACAATTTGATGTGTACTCATGAGTGACTGATTTATTTCACTTAAGACTATGTTCTCAAAGTGCATCCATTTACCTACAAATGACTCTAGTTTATCCTTTTTTATGGCAGCGTAGTACTCCATTGTGTAGAAAACCACATATTCTTTAGCCATTCCTTAGTTGTTGGGTGGCTTTAAATAGAGATGTTTATTTTCATACCTTTTAAGATTACTCTTTTTCCAGAGCCTGATACTTGGAGATGGACTTAGAACCAGGTGTGCAGTTTATGAGATGGAGGGTCTTAAAGCATCTATCTGAACACATTCTATTTAGAGGAGAATAGGACATCGAGGGGAATAGAGTGGTAGTTGGGGAATCAGAGAGATAAACAGCCCAGGGACCCCAGATCTGGTCATGGCCTGGGACAGATGGGAGGCCTGAAAGGTGAAATCGAGACCAGCAGAGGACCAGGAGCCGAGGATGAATAAAGTTCAGAGTAAAGCTCAACAATGAATTTTACATTTTCACTGCAATTCTCCTCTTTTGGGCCTTGGGACCTAAAAGTAGCAGAGCAGAGGTGGGCGTTACTAGATATTCTAATCATACTGATATCAGTAAACAAACATTTTATCACGCACCTCTCGTTATGGGATACAAAATATGTAATCCCTAATCTCAAAATCTGGACTATAAAATGCTACAGCATCCTAAGCTTTTGGAGCACCGACCTGATGACAGGTGGAAAGTCTACACCTGACCTCATGAGCAGGATGCAGTTAAAAGGCAGGTACATTAAAAATACAGTATAAAGGTCACCTTCAGGCTGTGTGTGTATCTCACTATGTGTATGAAAATGTTTCACAATCTGAGCAAGTCCAAAACACATGTGGTCTGAAGCATTTCAGATAAGCGATCCCAAACTTACACAGATAGCACAGACCTTATTTTGAAGAATCGGGAATCTGTTTGAGGAGAAAAAAACACAGTACGCATAAGGAATTGCACATATTATGTTGATGGTTGTGACATCTAAAATTCAGCACAAGAGGGCTGGGGAAGGGAAGTAGCACAGTGGAAGAATCGTGAATTTATTTTGCTAAATGTAGAGCCAGCCTCACAAGTGTTTCTCATGTTTACAGACAACTAACGGTAGAGAATGGAAGATTAGAACATCTCAAAGTTGGTTTAAAAGTGCTTCTATAATTTAATACTATGCCTGTAAATTAAGTAAAAATCACTGATGCATTGTAAAGAAATCATGCAAAGAGTGAATCTTCCGAGTGGGGAGTGCTGGTGGGGACGCATATGTCCAGCACTGTGTAAGGGGGTAGAGGTGACACTAATAAAAGGACAAGAATAGGCTTCTCCTTAACATCTACGGCCAAGTCAGAGAGACCTGGTTCTGAGGGCACACAGACACGCCATCTAAGATGCCAAGATGAGGTTTATAATTTATTTTTATGGTTTTAAATTATGTAAGTGATGTTACCTTAGACTTTCACTTAGCTTTCTTCCTCTATGTATGATATTTCTTTTTTCTGGGTCTTAAATATTTTTTCAGCAGTTTGACTCTGCTACTTCTAGGTGTTTTGTTTTTGTTTTTCCCTTTTTCCCTTTGAAGAAAATCCTACTTTGGGTTCTCTGGCACTCTTGGGTCTGTGGTTTGTTGTTTCTCATTAATTTTGGAAAATTCTTGACTATTATCTCCAAGTATTTCTATTTCTCTCCTTTCCTTCTTGAATTTCAGCTCCACATATGTTAGGTGATTTGATGTTGTCCCACAGCTCTGTTTTTCTTAATTCTAAATTTCTTATTTTCCTTTGTAATTTAGTTGGAAACTGTGTATTTAAATATCATTACTTTTTTGGGAGGGTTGTCTGAATGTGGTGTTAGGGATCAAACCCAGGGCTCGTGCCTGCTAGGCAAGAGTTCTACCACTGAGCTAACTTCTCGTCTTGGGACTTCTATTAACCTACCTTTAGATTCATTGTGTCCTGTCCGATAATGGGCCATCAAAGAAATTCTTCATCTAGAGTAATTTTTCTTTTTTGTTCTTGAATTTCTAACATTTCCATTTGATTAATATTCACTCTCTCCCACCCCACTTCTCCTTCCACCCTTATTTCCACCCCTGCTTAAATTTCCCTGTGCTCAAGTGTGTTGTCCATCTTTTCACCAGGCCTTTTAACTTAGTAATCATGACTGAAGTCCCCACTGGATCCAACATTTAAGCCATCTCTGCATTTCCTCCTGAAGGTTAGTTTCTTATTTGAAAATGGCTTATTTTCTCTCCTTTCTTGTGTCTCTTACACTGTATCTTTATTGACTGCTAGCCATGGAAGAGCCGACGAGATGGAGTTGAACAGTACTTTTGCCGAGTCATGGGAATGCTGCTGCCGCTCTCCTGGCTTCCCGTGGAGGCTGAATCAGTCTAGTCAGGTGTAGAGCTTATTGCAGGCTCCAGCTTCCCCGAGAGGCCGCTGCTGTCGCCTTGTGCTCGGAGTGGAGCTGGAGTAGCGGGTACCTTTCTCCACGCTCCTGTTCTGCGCTGCCCGCCCGAGCCGCGGAGGGAGCCTGTCCGTGTCGGCGCTTCGCCGTGATGGCGCGCTCTGTGTTCCTTGGTACCGGGCTTGTGGCAGTGTGGGGGTGCGGGGCTCCTCTCGCCTGGTGGTCCCGCCTCAGTCTCAGGCAGGCCCTGTGTGCCTGGACCGGGGGATTAGGGTTTTCTCTCCGCTCTTTCCCTCCTCCAGAGGAAGCTAAATGCTGCCTCGTGTCTGTGGTTGGTCTTTGGTGCGAGAGAACTTCGTGGCGCTCTCCTGGCTGTGGCTGACCTGTGCTCGCCCTCAGTGCCAAGTCCTGGACCCCGAGAAAGTTTCCTACTGCAGAGACAGGCTTCTGCTTCTGCTCCTTCCCCAGAAGCAACAGGTCCTTGCTTGGGGTCAGAAGGGTCTGTTGGTCCTTCCTTAGCGGCTGTTGTTTCCTGTATTTGCTGTCCTGGCCCCCGTCTTTCTCCCGAGTGTGAGAGCCCAGTGGGGGCGCGCTGACCGAGTGGAAACATCCCTCTTTCGGGGGTCTCTATCTGTTCCCAGCGGACCCACCTGCTCACACTTGCTCTTTAAAAATTCTTTAACATTTTGGCTGAGTTCTTCTTACCCACTTGGGTCAGTGACCAGGTCTCTTTCCCTCTTGCTCTGCCAAAGGCTGGACAGTTTGCACGCCCAGTCTCTCTTCGGAAAGGCTCAGATCCTTTTTGCAAATCAGGTTGCTTCCGTGAAGACGTTGTCTCTCTAATGGGCTGAAGAACCGTGATGATTCTGTAGCTTGTTTGACTTTGTGGTTATTAGAACGGGAGCAACATTCTCTATGGCCTTCACCATTATAAATAGAAATGGTGTTTTTAGGTAATGTGTGTGCATAGATATTATGATGCTAATCAAAACAAAATATTGGGATCAATTAGAAAACACTAAAGAAATGGAGAGGAGGAGCATAAACATTCTGTAAGCTAGTTGAAATAATCGGAACAATATCTGTAGGGTTAACCTTGAACTTTCCTGAAGCTGCATCCGAATGTTTTAAGGTCTTTGAACTCTATCTCTCCCTGAAAGAGTAATCAAATGGGGGGATTGGGGTTCAGTGTTGATCTTTGCAAGCTGAGCAAGGCTCTAGAAGCTGGGTGAGCAGCGGAGGAGTTGAGAGGCTTCTAACCATAACTATGACAGCAGCAGTGTGTGGAAGAGGCTATCTCAAAATAAGGAACAAACAAGAGAAAAGGAAAGTTTTTTTAATCAGCCACATTTTTAGGTCCAGTTTTGGTGTATTGAAAGTTTTGTGTAAACTTTCTAAAGTTTCTCTCTCTTTTTTTAAGTTTCTCTTTTTGTTGTTAGCACTTTTTATTTATATAATTAGAGACAAAAATAAACTGAAGGGGTTGGGGATTTAGCTCAGTGATTAGAGTGCTTGCCTTGCAAGCACAAGGGCCTGAGTTCGATCCCCGGCACCACCAAAAAAAAAACAAAAAAACCCAAAAAACTGAAATACACAAATATGTAAGACCATAATGGAAAAAGTGCATTCAAAAATGGAAAGATTTCTGAACTTGTAGAGATAAGTTAATTTTTTATGTTACTTGTGAGATATCTTGTTCTTCTTTAAAGCATTTATTACACATTCAATATTCTTTTTCTTTTTGGTGCCAGGGATCAAACTCAGGGCCTTGCACTTGCTGGGCAAGCACTCTAACCACTGAGCTAAATCCCCATCAATATTCTTCCCTCCCCCCCTTTTGGAACTGGGGCTCGAACCCAGGACCTTCACAGTTAGCTACTCCCTACACCCCGATCTTTTTGAGACAGGATCTCACTAAATTGCCCAGGCTGGGCTTGAACTTGTGATCATCCTGCCTCAGCCTCCTATAGTGTTGGGATTGTAGGTGTGCAACCACCACACCAGGCTGTGTTCAGTATTTTAAGCAAGTGTCCTATTGTGTTCCTGAACTAGAGTTTGGTTGATAAGTATTTCTTCAGTTCTAAGATGTACACTTTTTTCACATTTTAATCTCGGAAACTGGAATGTGCTTTACAGTTGATCACTTGTTGTAGCATAAAGGGCTAGCTTTTTTTCCTTTTCTTGGCAAATAAAATAATGGTATGTCTTAAAATTGATGGCATTTTAGATTTGAGGAAATACAGTATTACAGAGGTGATTTTATAGATTAGTGAACTAATGATATCCAATTTTTTTGTAGAAGTGGGTAGAAGTTTCTTGACAAGAATGATACATGTCTGTGTTTGAAATGTTTAAAAACCATCACATTTGGAGTTTTAAAATGAGCTAAATTATATTACCTTTCAATAATGATACAAAATATATGTGTATTTTTATTTTCCCCTCTGCATTTCATTTTAATTATAATCGTTGTAAAAAGATGACAGCTCTATTTTTATTTTCTCTATTATTTTCATACTAACTAGCTTCAGGAACTTGATGTTCTTATAGTGGTCATTCAATATTAGTTGCACATAGAGAAATTGCTCAAGTGACAATCTGACATTGTACTTTCCCCCTTTCTTTAATGGGACAGATGTTTCCAGGGGAGAGTATTTTAGGGTCATTACCATGTCTGTGATGGCAGGAGCCTATGGTAGAAAACATTCTTTAGCTTCTTTATATTTAAAGTTTCATTTATGTTTATGGCAGAGTAAATTATAATTTGTTGTCTTCAACTTATAAGAATCCAGTTGTCTTGATTATAGTGTCTGGATATTAAAAGATGACTAAGCTTTACTTCCTTTTCTGAAATGAAAGAATGATGAAATAGCGATTTAAAAAAACTTTGTTATTCATAGCCACTAATAGCTTCAATTAATTAAAGGCAGAGAATCATAGTTATATAAAAATACATGTATGACCTTGACATGAAAAAATACACTTGGGTCTTTAATGGATTTGTTAATTGTCTTTGAGGTTGGATTATAAATATATCTAGGTGCTAGGCCAGATAATTTGGGAAAGTAAATGTTCTTTCTCACTGTCAACGTAGAAGTCAGAGCTGTTTTTTGAAGAGCTGTCACTTGCATAGAAAAATGGGGCTGTATAAAGAAAACTGTTTTTTTCTTCACATTGACTTAAAATATCTAATTTGATTGGGTAACTTTTCTTAGATACAGGGTCCACCACTTCCCCCTCAAGCATACACTTATCTCTCTCTAAGGCAACAAGTTCTTTGATCAAAGGTATTCTACCCCTCCACTTTTTCTTTTTATACTGCCACTGGTTAAGCCCAGGGCCTTGTGCAGCCTGCAAGTGCTCTACCACTGAGCTACATGCCCAGCCCACCGGGTATTCTGGACACACACGGAGAAGAGCAATAAAACGGTGGTACAGCAAAATAAGTACGTTCAAGTCAGAGTTTTGACTTGTGTATTGAAACAATTATGAGTCTAACTGGCTCTCTCTCAAAACACTGGGCTCATTTTGAGGTCATTTCTATTTGAGAATACTTTTTCTTCAACATGAGCCCTGGGTACTGACTCAACAACAACCACCAAAGTTAATATCTGTGATATTTTAGAATATTGGAATGAGAAAAAGTTCATAATTAAATATGTAATTAATAATTCTATATTCATTATAATTAATAATTATGTATTCCTGATTAAATATTAAAAAGTTCATAATTAAATATAAAATCTTCTGAAGGAGCTATGTGATTGACTGGGTGTTGAACGAGGTAAATGCTTGGTAAATTTTTGTCTTGTGTAGTATGGTTTGATTTTTTTGGCATTACTGGAGTGAAAAGAAATTTGAAAGAACCTCGTAGAAAATTGTGGGGTTTCAGTAAATCAGGTAAGGTTTGGGTAGGCTGGAAGGGTTGGATTATAAAGAAATAGGGTATTAAGAATGATGTCAAAGGTTTTGGAGTACATAGAGAATCTACAAGAAATTCATGGAAATATTGTACCAGAAAATCTCTCTTTTCTCCTTATATTTAATAACTATGAAGTATAAATCTAATTCATAGCGAATGTATATATATCAACATTTTTTAGTTTAGAAACTAAAAATAAAAGGGAAACAGGAAAGAACTTGTCCATTAGGTATTTGATATATATGGAGTGGTCTTTGAGGTTGGCTAATGAATATTTTCAAAAGAATTCAAAAGGATAACACATATCAAAACATGACATCAGAAAGGTGGAAAGAATTTAAAAGCCTAATCACTAAATATTGTGCTGTAACTTCAATTTTTCTCGAATGTATAAGAACATATTAAAAATAAATTGCAAAGTTGTATGGCTTCAAGGAAGGTTCATTGAGAGTAGTGTGGAAAAAAAAAAAGCCCTTTTGTAAAATATGGAAACTATCTTGAGTTAAACAAATGCCAGAAAAAATTATAATTGTAAAAATGAGATGTCGACTATCGTTATTACAGTGGCTGTGTTGTTTCCAATAACAATTTGGCGTTTTATTTAGTCTGTAACAATCTACAATTGAAATATAAAATAAAGATTTTTCTTTTATTTCCCTCTGAAGTTCTGTGCCAAGCTAAGCAGAACTGAATGAAACATCTGTGGGTGATTAAAACAAGCTTTCCTATGGGGTTTTGAATAGAAAGTAAACATGGATTTTATCCATAGTCAACAGCATTTACAAATGTAAAGAGAGGAAGCTACTGAGTTTTTGAAGAATGAGCTGCTAGAGAGGAAATAGAAGGATGGAAGGGCAGATGGCGATAATCAGTTCCATACGGCGAAAGGCTTCTATTGAAGGGGAAAAAAATGACAGTGAGTGCTGTGCTTGGGTCAATATTTTATCGAAGCAGTCTTTATGTCTTGTATCCTACCTTTGTCTTTCTGGAACTGTCTCATCTCAAGAAACCAGACAAGTGGGACTTGTATGCAAGGGGGTTTGCTTGCTAGTCTGGGGGTCCTCAGGAGTGAGCTTTGTCTCTGGGAAGGTTGTCCAGGCTGGTGGGGCTCCCGCCGCATGCTCTTGCATCTCTTCCACCTGGAGCTTGAAATTCTCTGATCCTTCCTGCTTCACTTTGTTCTGGGTCAACCCTAGTTTCCTAACTTCTGGAGACTTTGTTGTGTAAGTGCTGAAGAACCCTGATTTGGCACCAACTGGATTCGAATTCCCTCATTTACTAGCTGTGTGAACTTGGGGAATTACCTAAACTTGTCATAGCTCACTGTTTTCATCTGCAAAATGAGGACAGTTGTTAAACCGCAGTCCCCCATTGATCTGTGGGGGACACATTCCAGGACCCTCCCCAGCGGTTGCCTGAAACCCTACATATACTGTATTTTTTTTCCTGTACGTACATACCCAGGATAAAGGTGAGCTTATACATTAGGCACAGTAGGATAGTAACACTACATGTTAAAAAGGGACAGTTATAACAATATCCTGTACTAAATGTTACGTGAATGTGGTCTCTGCCTCCTGACAGCCACTGAGGTTGGTTTGTGTGTACAACATGGATGTGCCGCGTGGGACAGAGCGGGGTGGTGTGAGATTTCATCACACTGCTCAGAGTGGCAGTTTAGAACTTAGGTATTGTTTGTTTCTGGAATTTTTCACTGATATTTTTGGATAGCAGTTGACCATGGGTGACTGCAACTACAGATAAGGGAGGACTTGCGTCTCATCTTATGCAACCTGTGGGTGGATTTGTTGTAACGATTAAAACAAATTAATCTTTCTAAATGAATTAAAACTAGTCTTCCAGAATTCCCCAAAGAGCTGTAAAAATACACACTCCAGGGCCCCAGCCCAGATCTCCTGCAAAGGAATCTCTGTACTGTCTTGATCACAAACCACTTATCAATAAATGGTTTTCTATCATTTACTTTCACGATAAACTTGTGCATGTATTTAGTAACGTACATGTACTATTGACCTAATAATATAGCACGTCATTTTATGACACACACAAGATAGGCATTTTAAGAGTGAGATTAGGGGTTGGAGATTTAGCTCAAGTGGGAGAGCATTTTCCTAGCAAGCTCAAGGCCTTGAGTTCAATCCCCAGCACCGCCCCCACCCAAAAGACTGAAATTTTAAAAAGGAAACACACGCTAAAAATCGGGCCCTCTTTTTCCGTATCCTTGCAGGTCAGGGCTTGGAGGTCCCTGGTGGGGACTGTGTTTGTCAAGGTGAGCCGGGCAGAGGCAGAAGCTGAGTCCCACCAGCCCACATCTCCAGCCAGCAACAGAAAACCAAAGCTCGGGTAATCAGTTTCATCCATGCGCTGTATGTGTGCCAGGGCCGAATGCGAAATCCTGTTTCCAGTTCCCTGTATTTTGCATCTCAATAATGTTTTTATTTACTTTTATCCTTTTGTTCTTTGTACTTTTAAACATTGCCAACCCGCTCACTGTTTGCAGTTGTGACCTTGACGGTGCTCAGAACCCTCCGTGCTTAGCTGCGAAGATTTGTAGCTTTCACAAAGATACAGCGACCCCTTTGTATTGAATTGTTGAGAAAGGGCTCCTCCCCGCCACCTTATTTCAATTTTCTTCCCCATTGGCGGTGGTCGTGGCAGCTTTCTTGGTTTTGGGGCCCGACCCCCTGCCTCAGTTACGTTGTCTCTGTGGCATACAGAGGCGTTAATCTTCTTTTGTTTCCTCTCAGAGCCTTCCTCTAGCTTTATAATTATCCAAGGTGGTAACAGCTCTTAAGAACACACTCTGTCACCCTGAAATAAGTGGGTTTTAGCTGAAAATTCAGGCAAGGTCTTAAAGGCGTCGTTTCTTGCAGCTATGAATAGAACATGACAGAATTTGAACATGACAGTCGTGGGTCCTGATGATATTTAGATGATGGAGTCCCATTACTGTGTATAATGTGGGATGTTGACATTTTCTTCAAACATGTAATCCTTGTCATTGAGTGTGGGCAGGAGAATGATTGCTACCTGGAGTAGGAGCGGTGCAGGATGGCAATAGAGAGAAATGACATAAAGCCTTAAATAATGGCAGTCATTATTTTCCACTTGTCGTCATGTCATTTTTACAGTTGGTGTGACGTCCTTCGGTGAGTTGAAGTGGTTGCTGTGGTTCTGGGCAATGTTTAGGGCATATCTCATTATACAAATACATTAAGGACACCTTAACATTGATTGTATAGTTATTAAAATAAAGTAGTTGATTTATGGGTCCTTAGCGTTCTCTACTTTCTGTGGTCCAGTGATTGAACCCAGGGCCGTCACAGCAGGCTGCATCCCCAGACCTTTTTAAAAACTTTTTCAGACAAAGTCTGCTAAGTTGCCCGATCCCCCACCTCAGCCTTCCAGTAGAATCACGTCTTGCAATCAGAACTTCATTGCTGAATTACTTGTAGATACACTTGCATTTGGGTTACAGAGCATATTCTTTGGCGCTGTTAATATGTTGAAGATAGAAAAAGAATTTCTACTTACTAATACCATCTTTGTGGTAAGTATTTAACAACACCAATAAGGTAGTACACATTGCTATTTATTTAGAGAGATTTAAGAAGAGGATTTTAGTTGAATTTGAATATCTCATGTATGTTCAACATACTGACCTACAATTTATAGATCATTTGAATACAGTAAAATATCCACAGAACTTTAGAGAACTCAAATCTTTCAGGGCTCCTGGAGGAACATAGTAAAAATCTAGAATCAAATATTTCTTGTCTGCCTTCCTTAAAATCACACAAGAGGAAAAAACAAAACATAAAGTCAACAAGAAAGGGACCCGGGAAGGTCTGAGTGATGAGGAGACTTCAATCATTAAGATCTCTGGAGAAGACCACTCCAGACAGAGGCGGTAGTAGTTGCAAAGGCCCTGGGGTAGAAAGGAGATTCTGTAATGGAGGAACAGAGAAGGCTGTGGGGCTTGATTATGGTGAGGAGCAGGAAGAGTGCCAGGAGAGAAGGGAAGAGAAGTAGTCAGGAGCTTGAGCATGTGAGGCTAGTGGGCCAAAGTAAGGAGTTTGTCTATTCTTACAATGGAGTAGGCAGCCCTGCAGGGTGGTAGCAGGAGAGTGGCAGAGTGTGATTCCCCCTGTAAGCGATCACTTTGTTACTGGGACAATTGGTGAAATTTGAAAGGCCTGTGGATTAGGTCATAAGATTGTGTCGATGTTAACTTTGTGATTTTGATAACCGTGTTTGTGTCAGAGAAAGTTCTTGCTTTAGGAAACACATCTGGAAGCAGTTGGGAGGGAGAAGCTGAGATGCCGCAAACACTTGATGTGTGTATGGGTGACGGGGATAACGATAAGCAAATGCAGTGTTGTTACTTTTTCTGGGAAATTTGCAGGAGGTTACACAAGGATTCTTGGTTTCATTTCTTGTCTGATTGCAATTTTTCCGTTAAGTCTGAAGTCATTTCAGAATGCAAAGTAGAAAGACCGAAAGCTCCCGCTGGCCTGTGTGGAGTGAGTCACGCCGAGAGGGCAGGTGTGGGAGCAGGGGGACGGCGAACTTGCAGAAGGACGGCGGCTTGGATGCAGGCAGAGGCAATAAAAGTGGACAAAGTGGTCAGATTCAAGATGGACACTGCTCTTGGACTTGTTCGAGAGAATAGGAGTGAAGGAAAAGAGCGCTATACGGCTCTCGGCTTTCACGGCTCTGCTGAAGCTGTTTCCTGAGATGAGACTGCAAAAGCTCTTACTGTGCTATAAGGAAAGCCAAACTTGAGTCATTTGTAGGAAAATAGTTGCACCTTGAGACCATAATGTTTAGGGAAATAAATCAGACACTCAAGCTAAAATATTGCATGGTTTCTCTTACATGAGAAACCGAAATTATAAATAAAGAGCAAAATACAAAATAGATAATATGAGTAGGGAGATGGCTCTTTCTTAAATGGGAAGGGGATCAAAAGATGGAGGAGGGGAGGGAGAGAAGGGAAAGGGGATGGAAAAAGGATTTCAGATGTGTTATGTGCATGCACCAGATGCATACAAGGACTGTAAATATTATGTACTGCAAACATATACTAAAAAAATGTAAATGAAGGCATTTGGATCATTTGCAGTTCTGATCGATAAGCATTTTGCAGAACTTTATTTCTTAGTCTGACAAAACCAAGCCTTCAGGTCCTAACAGGGCCAGTGAGTTCTGCTCTGGTTCGTTGGTGGGGTCTCCCCCTTTGAGAGAGCACCCCGCATGTTTCACCAGAGCAAGCACACGCGTGGATCAGTGAGCACTCCACACTGTGTTCTGCCGGACAACCCAGAGCAGCATCTCACTCTTGCCTGGGAGTCGAGAACATGCTGGAAGATTCATTATGTGGAAAAACCTCTAGAAAACAGATATTTAAGCTATGAAAACAATTAGGGCTTGCTGTAATGAACTCAATATGGACAATATGGAAGTAAAAAGTACAATTTTTCCTTTCTCCTAGTTCCATGCCCCAGAAATAACCTCCATTAGCAGTGGGATGTTTTCCTTCCAGATATCTGTCCCTCTACCCTTGTCCCCAGCCCGCTCTTCCATACACACATGTAACATAGTTTAACTTAAAAAGAAATCAGTTATCTCTTGGCTTCTAACAAATTTCCCCACAGTATAGCCAGGTTAAAACAATATTTATTATTTCACAGATCTTTGGCTCAGCAATCAGGCTGTGGCTTAGCTGGTTGTTCAGTCTCAAGGTGTCTCATGAGGCAGCAATTAAGATGTTGGCCAGAGCTGTGGTCTCATCTGAGGGCTCGACTGGGGAGGGACCCGGCGCCAAGCTCACCCGTGTGGCTGTTGGCAGGATTCAGCCTTCCTGAGGCTCTGAAGACTGAAGGCCCCAGTCACTATTTACTGACCAGAGAGCTCCTTCAGCTCCTTGTGACACAGGCCTCTCCATCCAGCAGCTCACAACATGACATGTGGCTTCTGTTCTAGTGAGCAAGAGGAAGCCACCTTCTCTTTGTCATTAATCTTTGACGTGCTATCCAATGACTTTTGCCGTATTCCACACTCAGGAGGGGATCACATAGGGATGTGGATGTGGCGATCACCGGGACTGCATGTAAGACTGCTGTCGTGGTGGGTCACAGAGTGTTCATAATGAGGGAACTTGCGTTTTTCACTTAATAATGTGCTTTCACGTTAGTACATACAGATCTGCCTGAAGTTCTTTCTACTTGTTTTGTGATGTATTATTGGACAAAAGATTTGAGTATTTTAAAATTTGATGTTACTATATTAGATCATCTTTCAAAAAAGATTGTTTTAAATTTATAGTTTTTTTTTTTTTTCAAGAATACCAGATTGCACTTTCCCAACATTCTCATCTGTGCTGGTTACTAACAGTCATTGCCAATCTGTTAAAAACAGCATTTCAAGCTGGGTGTCGTGGCACATACCTGTAATCATAGAACTCTCAGAGGCTGAGGCAGGAGGATTGCAAGTTCCAGCCTAAAATTTAATGACTTAGTAAGACCCTGTCTCAAAATAAATAAAAAGGGCTGGGATTGTGGCTCAGTGCAAAGGCCCTGGGCACAGTCACCAGCTGCTACTGCAAAAGAAAAAAGTAAGAGAAAGTGACATTTCATTGTTTTAATTTTTGTTCCTTTTACTACTCTTGAAATTGAATAAACTTTCATATGCTTATTTACCATTTGTCTATTATTTTTCCTCATTTCCTGATACTTGTTTTTGAATTTTGTTCATTGTACCAACTTTCATTTTTCTGTTGTCTTTTCCCCTGTTCCTGGAACAGTTTAGGTAAAAAGTCCCATTAGAATCAAGACTGGCCCTGACCAGCATGTGTGAGTTGCAGCCTCTGGCTGGTCCGTGCCCCAACTCAGCTTAATTTCTTCTCATCTGTATTAGTTTCCTGTTGCTGCTGTAAGAGACTAGCAGAGATTTTGCACTTGAACAGTACAAATGTATTCCCTTACAAACCCGGAAGTCAGAAGTCCTGAGATGAAGGTAGGTGGGGCTCGAACCTTCTGGAGGCTCCAGGGCAGTCTGTTTACTGTTTCCAGTCCCACCAGATTCCTGCTTCCTTGGCCAGCGCCCTTTCCTCCATCCTCATACTCAGCCTAGCACCACATCTTCCCTCGGTCAGATCCTTGCACCGCCCCCTTCCAGGGAGTCTTGTATTTACAACTGGGTCTACCCAGATAGTCCAGGATAGTGTTTCCAGTTCGAGATCACAAATGATTTTTTTCTTATACAGTCACTTTTTTTTAAAATTTAAAGTCACATATTCACCAGTTTTGAGGATTAGAATTAAGATATATTTTGAGTGTGTAGGAGTTATTGACTTTATACAACATCTAACATAGGATATATTTTACCGATTATCTGTACTTTCCTCTTCCCATGAATCACCACTAGACTGTGGGGGGTGCTGGGGTTGGAACTCAGGGCCTTGTGCTTGTGAGGCAAGTGCTCCACCACTGAGCTAAGTTCCCAACCCCATCACCACTGGAATGTAACTCGAAGAAGGCATCATTTTCCTCTCTCCCTCTCTTCCTACCTTTTTACCCTTCTCCCCTCTCTCCCCTCCCCCTCCCCCTC